>QANZ01021900.1:0-13453 GCA_003254925.1 Chamaecrista fasciculata | reverse complement strand
GTCATGGATTTGAATTTGAATTTGAGATTCTAGATTTGAATTAAAATATTGGGGTAATATTTTAATTCAATAATGAAACTAAATTCAGAATTCAAAATTTGAATTAGAGATATTATTGTACTATTTTAATTCAAAAACCTTGGGATAAAATAAGTTGGTTATGACTCCCTAATTTTAGGAGTTATTTTTGATTTATAAAATTCCCAATAAATGGAGCAATTAGGCGCCTATCTTAGTGGGTCCCATTGGGGAGATTTGATCTCCCATTTGATTCTCTAAGTTGGTGATTTGAATTTGAATTAAGATATTCTAGGAATATTTTAATTAGATATTCAAAGCTTAAAATAATGATATTATAGAGTATCATGGATTTTATATTTATAAAATTAGTGTAATTTTAGTAAATATAAGGTCTGCAAGTCGCCTAGCTCCACACTTGGTCATGTCATGCACATTGTGAAACCCTAGCTCACCAAAAAGAGAGAAGTCGAATTCCTCCTTGTAGAGAGAGAAAAATTCGACACCCACCTTCCTAGAGAGAGAAGTCGATTTTCTTCTAAGGGGTTAGAAGAGTTATCGAAAGTTGTGGGTTCCAAGGGTTTTGTAGAGAACAATAGAACAAAAGGAGTTTTGTTGCTGATTGTTGCTCTGTGGCGCCATCCACCTGGAGTTCAGAGAAAGAGTTCCTGAATTCACAAACTGTAGATTGGATCCCGAGTCTCTTTGGAGAAAGAGGCGTGGAGGCTAGCACCTCGTGTTCGGGAAACTGTTCGTGTGGATCACCGGAAGAGGAAGGACGTGGAGACGGACTTCTAGACTCACCAGTATCACCAATCCGATTGAAAGCCTGAGGTATAACACTTTTCGTATCTGGTTTTAAATTCAGCTAGCGGATCTCAGGGTGGGTTTTCCTCAGGGGCGCAAGTTTTTTTTTATTTTACGTTTCTTCCGCTGCGTGTTTCCCTGGGGATTTCCCAACAATAACTTCTAGGCAACGAGTTTAGGATCAAATCCGTCACAAGCTCTAGAGTAATGGGAAATCCCAGCCTACTAAGGTGATCTATGTACCCCTTCATCTTCAAGACGTGGGTACTAACAGATGCACCTTCAGCCATCTTGCAAGAGTGTAGACCCCTAGTGGTCTCAAACCTCTCTTGCCTAGCCTACTGCTGGAACATTTCCTTGAGATGCGTGACCATCTCATAAGCCGTAAACATTTCCAAGTTCTTTTGCAACTCTGGAACCATTGTGGCTAGCAACGTCCATAGAGTCATTGAAGTGCTTCTCGTAAGCAGATCTTTGAGCTCTTGGAGCGTGGTTGGCAGGCTCTTCAGGGGGAGGGTTTTTTAGGACATAAAACTTCCTTTCTTGGGTGAGAACAATTCTCAAATTACGAAACCAGTCAAGGAAGTTCGTCCCATTCAACCTATCCTTCTCAAGGATAGATCGCAGTGATAACGCTGAACTTATATTGTTTGCCATGATTCTACAATTAAGATATGAAAGTTAATTGGCTCAAATTTGGTCTGCAAACTTTTTTTGTTGTCAACTTCGTCCCCAAACTTTACACAAGCTGTCAATTTCATTCTCAATCTTTTTTTGTTGCCAATACTCCGAGTGGAGGCTATCCACCAATCCTGGAGGGTGTCCGCGGAGTCCGAGGAGGGGAATCGGTATTACCATCCGGGTGGAAGGTATCCGCCAATCCTCGAGAGTGTCCGAGGAGGGGTAATCGGTATTACCATCCGGGTGAGGATCCCCAATTATATAAATTGTCAATGATAAATGATAAATTGATGGAGAAATTCTGAAAAGAAGGCGATGTGCAATGGTGGGAAGTTTGAAATTTGAATTAAAAAATGCTGGGGTGATGTATTTGGAGATTGGCGGGTGAAGTGTGTGATTAAATGGGAGGAGAAATAAAAAGTGGACACGTGTTGATCTAATAGAACTTGCAAGGAGAAAAAAAAATAAACAGTAACACAACTTGGAAGGAGAAGGCGCCACGTGTCAAGTAGAAGACATTGTTTTGTTAAGATAATAGATAGATAATAGATCTTTGTTTATCTCATACTGTGCCCACTACATTTTTGCAAATGCTTCTATGCTTTTGCAAAAATGCCGCTACCAATTTTTGGGAATGCATTGATTTTTTCTTTTTGGGTCAGATGCAAAAAGGCACACGCAAAAGGACTATCACTGGCTCCCAGAGAGGAAGGTTGGACATCCCACTGTACCCTGGCAGTGATAGCTGTCACATNATCGTGAACAATTTGAGAAGTTATCGGCACCGTTGAAACAGGCACCCGATGATTTACTGATCGGCGCTTTTTGCAATGGGTTGAAGGAGGAGGTTAGGGCTGAGCTGAGGCTTAGTAAGACCCATGACTTGGAGGACCTCATGGAGATGGCCCAACACATTGAAGAGAAAAATCGGACCTTGAAAAAAATTAAAGAGTTAGATAAGCCCAAACCCATAAAGCCCCCACTTGGGCCAAAATGGATATAGACCCAAAGCCCACCTTCACCAAATACAGCAATTGGGTTATGCCATCGAAGGATTCAGCATTTTCGCACGTATCTCTATCATATATGAACTCAAATGTTCAGGTATGTTATCTATAAGTTGAAAGTTGAAACTTCTGGACTCAGCAGAAAGTAACTTATTTTGTAAATTCCAGTGGGGCACTAACGTTAAAAATAATGGATCCCTGCAAAATAAGTATTGATAGAGATTTGTGACTTCCCACTTGCTCCTGACTCTTCTATTGTGATGAGTTCTTTATTGGGGAAGAATTGGCTAATTCTTTGATTTTTATGTCTGACAGTTTTGACGAGCCTTTTGATGAAGTTATATATCCGCAAGGGGATCCAGATGTTGTTTCCCTTACTAAAAGGGATGTTGATCTATTACAACCAGACACATTCGTCAATGACACTGTTATTGATTTCTACATTAAGTAAGTGCACATATGTACATTTTTGTCTTTCTGTACTATTTCATTCTTTTTGCTCAGGTGTCTTGATTGAACAATTCATTCTTCCTCTTGTAGTTTGTTCTCATTAGTTGCATTATGGTCTTGTCAATTGTAACTAAGTGAACCATAGAGTTTCCTTTATATATTTAAAACCAGACTTATGTATAATTATATGGTAATATGTATCTTAAAGATGAATATTTAAGATGAAAAATAGGAACATTTAGATAGAACTTGTTATGTAGATTAAAGGACTCCAATTGCAAGATTATGTTAATTATATAAAAATAGTCCGTGATAGTGATATCCACTCGATGATTGTGTAACAATTTTGATCAAATCTGTTTTGGCAGATATTTGAAGAATCAGATAGAAGAAGAGGAAAAACATAGATTCCATTTTTTTAATAGTTTTTTCTTTCGAAAGCTGGTTGATATGGACAAAAATCCATCAAGTGCTTCTGATGGCAAGGCTGCGTTTCTACGGTTTCGTAAATGGACAAGAAAAGTAAATTTATTTGAAAAGGATTATATCTTCATACCCATAAATTTCAAGTAAGATTTCTATCAAGCATTGAGTTCTGTGTTGTCTGAATCTGAATCCACATACTAATGAGCTTTAAATTTGGATTCTGATGGCAGTCTTCACTGGAGTTTAATAGTTATATGTCATCCTGGAGAAGTGGCTAGTTTTAATGGTGAGTTCTTGGTTTGTGTTATGCTATCTTGTGATTTCCTATATGACCAAATGTTCATGTTAAGAGACAAATTTCAGGTGATTACCTGGACAAGTCACTTAAAGTGCCATGTATATTGCATATGGTCTGAAAAACCTTGTCCAAAGGTATATTAAGAACTTCTGTATTGTGCATTCTCTATACGGCCCCCTCCCTCCCAAGGGCCCTGCCCTAAAATATAATTTTAAAAAAAGAAAACTTTGAAAGCTTGTTGGTATGTTTTGCTTCCTGTTTCGAAAACTTTGTCGCGGATGTCCTCATACTGCCGGTACATCACCACCACCCGGCGACAGGACTCTAAACCATTCTTAATCGCATCGCCGGCAACGTCCCGAGGAATCTTCGCTACCATGTCATCCATCCGGTCCTTGCCGGCTCACGTACAGGAAGACACCATGAATAGGAAGGGGTTGATGCTGCTGTTCAGGATATCCGCCGGCAACACTCCCCCGTTAGGAGCCGGCACCGGATATCGGGGATTCAAGACCTCGAGGGGCTTCGCCGTCACTCTGCCTGACGGGCCTACATCAGAACCCTTGTTGTTTCTCGCTGGCAACCCAGAAGCAGATAACCCTTCTTCTCCCTCTCCAGGCGGGGTAGTATTCCCCCCAGCATCCGAACCTCCATCCCTGCGCAGAGAAGTCACCCCTTCCGCAGATTGAATCACCTCTTCTGGTGGGGTAGTAGCCCCTCCGGCAGTCGGGACCACCTCTTCAGGTGGAGCGTTTTTCCCCCCACTGGTCAAGACTTCGTCTCCAGGTGGCGCAGTGCCCCCACCAGCAACCAAGCCTTCATCTTCAGGTGGCGGGGTCCCCCCCCCCCCGGCAGGCAAACCTTCGTCTCCTGACGAGGATATAATCCCATCAGTAGCCAGCACCTCATCCGCCGGATGAACACTCTCTTCTCTGGTAGGCAGTACCTTGGTAATTTCACTTTCACTAACTAGTTGATTTATGGTCAAGTCATCTGCAGCAGAGTCCTCGTCACCCGACGATGAGCTGTCAACATTTATGGCCCCCTTGTCGGGGCTCTCCTCCGCATCATCCTCACCCTCCAGAGCAGCTGGGTTATCCGGCGACTCCCTTGAAGCCGAGATATACCGAGAAGACTCTCGGCGTCTCAAAGTTATACTGGTGTCCTCCTCGACCCCTTCCTCATCGTCGCATAACAGGAACCTACGCCTCTTCACAGGAGACCCCTCGATCGGCGGAGGCTCACGACCAATCGGAATCGCCGGAACAGACGAGGCAACGGTCACCAAACGATCCGATGCCCGAGACGCAACTTTCCTAAGAGGGCTCGCAGCAACAGTGACCTTTGCTTTCCCTTTCTTCGTCGAGGGTAAAACATCCTTGAAACTCACCCGAACAGCAGGAGGCGTGATAGGAAGACGGACAGTTTCTGGGGAGGCAGGCGTTAGAAAGCCGTCACAGCAGGAAACGACTCGGGTAAAAAACTCCAGTCGACCCCGGAATCTCAGGTGATACCCAGCTGAGGCAAGCAAATACACACAAGGCAGTCAGCCACGAAAAAAAAAAAAAAAGAAAGGGAAAAGAAAGAACAATAAACGAACAAAGCATAGTCAGCAAGCACTTACTCCACATCTTGTACTCATTCCAATCTTGCTTTGGAGCAGACAACAACGCAGTAACAGCCCGATGCTCCTCGGCACACAACTTCTCTTTTGATAGCTCCCTCTGCCCGACGATCGGCTCCGACCATGACAGAGGAAACAGAGGATGACCCTCGTCATCCAAATACCAGGGGCGCCGGCCGACTGGCTCCCAGGAAGCGAAGAAATGGTAATCTAACCATTTCTTCACGCTACTTACGTTGGCAGACAAAACGCTGTATCTGCCAGGCTTATTCAGGTTATGGAGGCTAACCCACCCTCCATTCTTGCATTCTACCCGGTACGACCAGAACAAAACTTTAGGAGTCAGCTCCACGTCCAGATTTGCTGCAACGTTTTGCAAAACCGCGAGAAGCCGCCACGAGTTCGGATGCAACTGAGCCGGGCAGCAGTTTATATAATTCAGGACTTCTATCTCGAAGTCCGACAGGGGAAACCGTATCCCCACATTCTGAAGAACGTGCTCGTTGAAGAGGAAACCCCCTTCATGCGAGAAGGCATAACTCTCGCTCCCATAGCCCTCGGCGCCTCCCTTCACATGGCGCGCGACGTGCCCCAGCCTCCTCATCGGCATACCCGGAGCGAAATACGTCTCGTTCAGAAGAGCGAGTTCAGCAGGATCAGCAAACCTCGACCTCTCCAACGCAATTTTAGGGTCGATGAGGCTGTTGCAAGGCAACTCTTGTGGGTCCATCCATGGCACAACGCCACGGGCACGGCGCAGCAACTCGGCGCCATCAGCCTCTACCCTCATCAACTTCGACTGAATCTCCCACCACAGATCGAGTTCCATGGTGGGTCCTCCCCAGCCCTTCTTCATATCCTTCCTCTCAATAACAGGAATCCCTCTCGCCTCAGCCGTCTTCGGGTTGAGGGGACGAGCGATAGGAATCCTGTCGTCAGGAATCGACGATGAGGCCCCATCTCTCCCCCCCTTGCGACTCGAGAATTTCTTCGAAGCCTTCACCATGGTTCGCTGTACACAACTCGCTCGAATATCGACTCTTGAGTTTTTTTTGGTGGAAATCGCAGGAAGCTAAAAATTGGGAAGAGAAAGAAATGGCGGTTTATAAAGAAGAAGTAACCCCTAAAAATTTTAAAAATGAAGGAGGCAGTTGAAAAGACGCTGATGACGTCAGCAACTTGGGTAACCGTGAGCCACATTAATGAAGCCACGTGTCACTCAGACTTTCTCCCTTCCACGGAAAGAAGTCCAAAAGACTCAGGGTACCCGGAAACCGAATATACCCTTCGGAAGCCGGCGGCGGGGACACCTCCCCCGAAAACACACCTCGGAGGCCGACGGCGAGGACACCCATCTCGGACCTTTCGGAGGGACTAGTGATATACACTCCTCGGAATCACCCCTCGGAATTAATATCAAAATACAAGAGACACCCGGCGAGGAGACAACCCAAGTAGGTTCCCTCCCACTCAAGCACTTAATGCCAAGATATTGGCATTAAATGCGAAGATCCTTGAAAGCACGTGACAGGACAAAAGGCACACGCAAAAGGACTATCACTGGCTCCCAGAGAGGAAGGTTGGACATCCCACTGTACCCTGGCAGTGATAGCTGTCACATCAGAGCAGTAAGGTACTGAGACAGCAGAGTTAAAATGCTTAAGCCAGAAGAAAAGACAAAACATCACAGATAAAACCAGGTAATGAGCCTTAAACAAATGCTACAGTCGTCAATTAAATAAATCCATGATAAATTATAAACAGTAATTCCAAATAGGCAATAAAAAACAAAAGTAAATTAGTTGAATATTGTGAATTTTCTTCTTCACACGTAATTAAGTATTACCTCAAACGCAAGCCCAAGTATTTCTTGGGATAAATAGAGACAGTCATTATGCATCAGAACAGCTACTTGATTGATGCCATCAAGCTGCCTCTCTAGCTTCACAAGTCAAAAAAGTTATTACTGTAAGAACAATAAATGTACAAATAGGTAACACTCAAATACAGAAACATATTAGAACAGAGTTCCAAATAGCCATCATCTTGACTATCTTATCCAAACAACTATTTTACAGCCTAGCAGTTTGGTATTAAAAACGGAATCCTAATTAATTTTCAAAATAAGCTCATCAACTAGAATACAAATAAATAATCTATTAATAATAAATTCCCAATATTGATTTCATATGCCTACTAACTACACATATTATACATATACAAATCCCATATCGATTCCTATACTAACTTGACTGTGAGGTAGGTCCTAGTATACACACACACACACTTGTACATATATATATTGGAATTACTGTTTCACCTTTAATAGGATGATATATGAACTCGAATGTTCATGTATGTTATCTATAAGTTGAAAGTTGAAACTTCTGGACTCAGCAGAAAGTAACTTATTTTGTAAATTCCAGTGGGGCACTAACGTTAAAAATAATGGATCCCTACAAAATAAGTATTGATAGAGATTTGTGACTTCCCACTTGCTCTTGACTCTTCTATTGTGATGAGTTCTTTATTGGGGAAGAATTGGCTAATTCTTTGATTTTTATGTCTGACAGTTTTGACGAGCCTTTTGATGAAGTTATATATCCGCAAGGGGATCCAGATGCTGTTTCCCTTACTAAAAGGGATGTTGATCTATTACAACCAGACACATTCGTCAATGACACTGTTATTGATTTCTACATTAAGTAAGTGCACATATGTACATTTTTGTCTTTCTGTACTATTTCATTCTTTTTGCTCAGGTGTCTTGATTGAACAATTCATTCTTCCTCTTGTAGTTTGTTCTCATTAGTTGCATTATGGTCTTGTCAATTGTAACTAAGTGAACCATAGAGTTTCCTTTATATATTTAAAACCCGACTTACGTATAATTATATGGTAATATGTATCTTAAAGATGAATATTTAAGATGAAAAATAGGAACATTTAGATAGAACTTGTTATGTAGATTAAAGGACTCCAATTGCAAGATTATGTTAATTATATAAAAATAGTCCCTGATAGTGATACTCCACTCGATGATTGTGTAACAATTTTGATCAAATCTGTTTTGGCAGATATTTGAAGAATCAGATAGAAGAAGAGGAAAAACATAGATTCCATTTTTTTAATAGTTTTTTCTTTCGAAAGCTGGTTGATATGGACAAAAATCCATCAAGTGCTTCTGATGGCAAGGCTGCGTTTCTACGGTTTCGTAAATGGACAAGAAAAGTAAATTTATTTGAAAAGGATTATATCTTCATACCCATAAATTTCAAGTAAGATTTCTATCAAGCATTGAGTTCTGTGTTGTCTGAATCTGAATCCACATACTAATGAGCTTTAAATTTGGATTCTGATGGCAGTCTTCACTGGAGTTTAATAGTTATATGTCATCCTGGAGAAGTGGCTAGTTTTAATGGTGAGTTCTTGGTTTGTGTTATGCTATCTTGTGATTTCCTATATGACCAAATGTTCATGTTAAGAGACAAATTTCAGGTGATTACCTGGACAAGTCACTTAAAGTGCCATGTATATTGCATATGGTCTGAAAAACCTTGTCCAAAGGTATATTAAGAACTTCTGTATTGTGCATTCTCTATTCGGCCCCCTCCCTCCCAAGGGCCCTGCCCCAAAATATAATTTTAAAAAAAGAAAACTTTGAAAGCTTGTTGGTATGTTTTCCTTCCTGTTTCGACAAAATGTTTGATGTTATATATGCAAGAATCTTTTTTAGTTTATTCAATTAGGCCAATGTTTCTTGCCAAGTCCAGGATTTCTTATGATTGATGCATCAGTCATTAGTGATTAATAAGCTTCTTTCAAGGATTGTGTTGAAGAGAGTGGACTTTCGCCCACCTTTTCTTTTCCTATACCTTAGATTTGTTTGCATCTCATTTTAAATAGTAAGCTATTTTGTTTAACCCATCTTATCTTAAATTGACAGTTATTTGTGGAAAGAATGGAAAGAGAGACGAAAAGATACATGTGAAGACTTGTCTTCAAGATTCTTCAATATGCGTTTTCTCCCGCTTGCGGTATTGCCTGCCGCTTGCTTACGTTTTGATTTGCTTCCAGATTATAAAATCAAATTATTCTTATGAGCTATAATTCTATAGATTTCTGTTGGCAACTTCTCCTGAAAAGTTCTGTCTTTCATGTTGGATGAGCAAAAATCCAATTTTATTTGCTGAAAATTAGTATCAACTTTGTTTAAGAAACTAGTACAAAAAGTTTGGTGGTTTTACCTCTGAAATCCTAATATGGCTATGGATAGATGAACATAAAAGAATACTTACTGTTAAAGGTCAATCTGTTAAAAACTCAAGTATTTGTTTCTGTTCATCATATTCTAAGAATTCAGGAATAATCTCGAATCCTCACGAGTTACTCAATCACCTGTTCTTATTTTAAATTGGATGTAGAGTGAAGTTCAGTATGACCGTGGCTTGTGATTGATTGTGTGTTCTCTTTGATCTCTTTTATTGAGTGTTCTTTTCTTATTTTTTATAAGGTTTTATCACCTGATGTTTGTGAAATGTGTCTTAGAAGTTTAGAGACCAATAGCCTTTTCCTTCCTTACACTTTGGGGTGGCTATTTGGAATAGGCTATACAGCATTCTTGATGAGAGTGAGATAGTTGTTTTGTTTATTCATTTTTAGGAGCTTTTTAACTATTAAGTTTGCAGGCCTCGGGAGGGATAAGGAGCACTAGGCTTTTTGCCAATGTGCGATCTTTGCTAGTTTGTGGTTTCCTTGGATGGTGCCGGATGCTAGAGTCTTTAATAATAAGTTCTTCCACCTCGTCTGTTTTGGGGTAGGATATAAATACACACACACACACACATATATATATATATATATGTGTGTTGTCTTCTATGTGTGTTTCTTCTAATGGTTTCTTTAGAGGAGTGTTTCCCTTACAAGTTTGCAAAGAAATTAAAGGGCTTTCTTGAGTATCTCTTGTCTTCTTTCCTTGTAATTTCTCTTTTCTCATATACATATACATATAATCTTATAAAATGTTGTTTGAATGTTATTGCATGATAGTTGCCACAGCAGGAAAACTCATTCGATTGTGGCCTTTTCCTGCTAAACTATCTAGAGCTCTTCTTGGCTGAAGCACCAGCTAATTTCAATCCATTCAAACTAACCAAGTTCTCAAACTTTGTAAGTTGTCTACTTAGTTTTCTATGCTAGAATTTGTCATATCTTTCCAAGATCCTATTTAAATTCTGAAGTGTGGTTATTCAAGCTTAAAGCTTTTGTTCCATCTCCCAAAACGTATCATTTTGAAACTTATAATTGAAATGGATTATGACGTTCATTTTTATTCAGATTCAAAATAGTTGGGGGCCAATTTTGACATTATTATTCTTGATTTGATGTTGTACACTTGTACTGCACTTTGCAATGAGTGATTAATCTTAAAATTGGTGAGAAATTAAGTGAGACGGTAACAGAGGGAGACAAACCTACTGTCCCAAATTTTCATGTTGCTTACCCAGTTCACCAAATTTCTTTGCCATCATTGCAATAGACTAAATAGCAACTTTCATATAGTTTGCCTTTGTCTGTTACATAGATTTGACCTAACAGAATTAAAATTTTCCAGCTCAATGTAGACTGGTTTCTGCCTGCAAAAGCTTATCTCAAACGAACTCTTATCCAAAGGTTAATCTTTGAACTTCTGGAAAACCGTTCTAATGAATTCTCTCCTGCTGACTACAATGATCAGCCCTACCAAGAAAATGATGGCAAAAGTGGTGTACAGTTTCTTGGACAGAGGTGTAGCCCTGAAATTAATGGGGAAGCAACTACTTCTCATGCTAGCCAGGGAATAGAAATGACTCTGTTATCGGCTTCATCATCTTTCAATCCTTAGTCTTTTAATAATTCAGGCTTGGTTCTAAGGGACCTTTTTGAGCCTGGAGCCGCAACAGGAGTAGTGTTAGGGCAGTGCCAATCTTTTGACCAGAGATCATCTGATTACCGTCTCAATGGTTCACCACTTCCAACAGAGGTATCTAGTCTACACTTGTGTTTATGTCATATGATTGTCTAGACATGCATGAATTGAAATTTGGTGATCTTCTTTTCCTGGGTCATGTTTCTGCATGTTTTACACTGCAGTGCTTCAATGATTTCAAGGTGTTGCTTTATAAGTCCTCGTTGTCCGTCGCTTTTGTAACCATTTTATATTAAATGACTCTGATAATGTTATCTGCATCAAATTTCAAATGTAATAAGTACTAAGTAAGCCTTATATCAGGCTGTCACCTGCTGTGGGCATAGAATTAGCAATATAATAGCCTAAAGATTTGTCACTTACAGTAACTTTTCTTGACTTATTGAATCTAATAACCCCCTTTTTTTTCAATAGGAAGATACAGAAACCAGCCAGCATTATATGTATTTGACTGAAGATGCTAAATTCCAGCAAGTTATGCCGCAAACATGTGAATTTCCATACATATCTAGAGGTTGTGGAGCCGAGACCTGTCAGAGACCTGAAATATCTCTACTAGCAGAGCATGATAAGGCTGGGTCTTCTCTTGATACAAGAAGTTGTGCATCAGATGATTCAGATGACATTGGGATTATTGAAAATTGCCCAACTGGAAATGTAGCTGAGTCATCAGAAGAAGCTAAACAACATGGAAAACATTGTCTATCCGTGGAAAATATCGATAGTTTTGCAGAAATTGCTGGTTCTGCTGCTAGCGACTTGCCGCTTTCTACTGTTGTCAGAATTTCACATGATTCTGATACCTTTTATCATAGCAACAACAAGGATGAAGTTGTGGACCCTTCCTTTCAAGAAACTTCGACAGTGTTGTATCAAGTTTAGCCTACATAATTTTGAATGGTTTCTAGGGTATTGGTTTGACAAGATGTGAATAGTAAATATTCTTGCTCAATTGTGGCCATTTTGGTTATTTTAGAAAAGTAGAAATATATGCCTCTTTGAGTTTAGACTTTAGATACACTTACCTTGATATTAAATTTTTTGCTCGAAAAGTTTGACCAATTCCTATACTCTATTCCCTAATTTGAGTGTTGGAATCCTTTTTCTTCAAAAAAAAGGGGGAAAAAAAAGGTCCCTGAATTTTTACTGTGTCAGTATGTGACACTTGAATCACGAAACATTGGTAAGTCAGAGACGTCGAGACTCTAGATGTCAATGTAGATGTTTCGCAGAGACCGACCGATTTACGTTGGTATCAAATTAAGGAGTTTGACATTTGAATTGGTCATAAAATTGGAGACTTCTTGGTCCTAAGTTAAACTGTTAAGTCATAAGTGTAATATGTATACATAATTTAGGCCAAATCTGATTTTAATTTTAGTTCGTGCTCCTAACGTTAAGTCATTTTCATTTATACTCTCAATATTTTTTTTTGTCAATTATACTTCCAATGTTTCACATTTGAGTTAATTATACCCATATTGATGATATAATTGATAAAAATTGAAACGTTGAGGGTATAATTGACTACAAAGTAAAACGTTAGAGGTATAATTGACAAAACAAGTTGGTTATATAACTGAAAATGCAATGAAAGGAATAAGATAGAGAGAGAAAGTGACTTATAATACACTATAGATGATCCAAATTGTTAAAAATGATCCTAATCATTAGGGGTACGATCAGTACTTTTGCCTTAATTTTATTTAACCGTACCTTTCTTCACTCCACTCAGTGAATCAGCATACAAATACTGAATATGAACTTCCAAGAATATAGATGATACCCACAATAGAGGACAAAAGATTTACATATTAGCATACAAATACTGAATAAACAATTATGTACATACGTGGGTAATCAACTAGAAAGAATTCAATTAATGCATAATAATGCCAGCTTTTTAAAAAACAGCCGGATCACTTTTTGCATAACTCATTAAAAGGCATATACTATATTCATCAACTTCTACACTGCTTTTCCAGCTATAATCAGATTCTGTTTTGTAGTCAGAAATGGAGAAATTTAACCATCCTTTTTATCCTTGGTAGCGGGAGGTCCTCCACTGCCATTTCTTTGGGCAGCGAATTCCTGTGACTCTGCCGGCATGGGAGGAGGTGGAGTCATTTCTTCATCAATTGGAAGAGTTCGTTTTGAGCCCTCTAGGGCGACGC
>QANZ01021877.1:10548-104946 GCA_003254925.1 Chamaecrista fasciculata | reverse complement strand
CTCTCTCTCTCTCTCTCTCTCTCTCTCTCTCTCTCACACACACACACACAAAGAGAGAAAGCTTCTCGTTTTTCTTCAATTCCTCCCTCAATTCGCGGTTTTGAATTGCCAGATCTTCAATCAATTTCTCGTATCTCTCTCCTTTCTTGCGTTGTTCCTTCAATACCTCTTGCGCTTTTCTGTTTTCCAAGTTATTGTACTTGATTCTCTCACTAAGCCAGTCAATCGCTATCGATTTGTCCTCGATCTCGCCTTTGAGTCGGGCTTCTTTGGCTTCTGCATCGTGAATCTTGGAAACGAGGTCCGATAACGTCATGTTCATCAGATTCGTATCAACAATAGAAGCTTCTATTTTGGGTTGGGAGTCCATAGTAATTGAATGAGAATGAGAGAGTTCGAAATGCGAAGTTAAGAAAGAGAGAGAGAGATTTTGTGTTTTGAGTAAATTTACTTAAAATCTTAATTTATTTCCTTTTCTTACGTTTTGATCCTATTATAAAAAGAAAATGACTTTAATATAAAAAAAATAAAAATTTTGGGGATGAAAGTTTATTTTTCCTCTTTTTTAACAGAAAAATGGATGGAAAACGTTAGAGGGACCAACTTTGACAAGTTTTGAATAACTGAGGGATAAATATGGAACGAAAAATAATTGAAGGACCTATTTGGAACAATGAGCATAACAAAGGGACCAAAATAGGACTTTGGCCTATTTTTTATCCACCATGGCAAGATGATTGAATAAATAAAACATCCTTTTCATTTTCATCTTCATTTTTTGGTTTAGTGAATATAAATCCACGTAGGAAATTCCATGATGGATAAAAAATAAATCATGGATGTTTTATTTATCCAGTCATCTTGCCACATATTCAATTCAAAAAAAAATTGACACATCAACATTGAGTCAAAGTTGGGGACATAATTGAAACTAACGTTTCACATTTGTGGCACAACTGACACAAATGAAACGTTAGGGGCATAATTGAAAATGACTGCAAATGTTAGGGGCACGAAAGGGTCTTTTGCCTAATCATTATTACATCGGCCCTAAAACCTCTCTTTTGTGAGAGAAAACCCTCTCCGCCATGAGAGTTTTTCTGAGTGAAACTTTGGCCCGTCACTGTCTCAGCGGCGGTGGCCCTCCCTTTGGTTATAGAATTTTGTGGTGATGTCGTTCTGGATCAGGGTTCCCATGGTGGCGAATCTGAACTAAGCATTCCACGACGACTTCTGACTTCCACAACGGCTTCCTGGTTTGGTACTGATTTTTGGGTGCTCTTCCATGGCGTCATTTCATTTTATTATCTTATTATTATTGCTTTGAGTCGGTTTATATTTTTTTAGAACAACCATTGGAGTTGCCTACTGTTCTGTTTGGAATGGTTTATCTCTTTTAGATGACTTTATTTATGTTTTCTGTTTTTTAGATGGTTGTAGCTTTAGCTGGATAACTATATCCGCTAACTTGGCAGTTGATTATCATGCCAATGTGTCTAAAACGAGGATGAGTCTTCTTGGATGGGTTGTAAACCTCCCACCTTCATGTTGATATCCTGTCTAGTGTTGCTGTTTATACTAGGGAGTGATTTACTATTTTTACTTTGTTTTCATTTGTATTGTAGTTAATTTTACCTTGCTTTTATATAAATTATGTTTCAAGAAAAAAAAATCATTATTACATCAATCTAATAAATAGAAATAGATTATGTATCAATTGCATTTAACTTTCCAATTTCCATGACACAAGTTGCAGGCTTGCTGCATGTGTTTTAAATGATAATTAAATTAAAGTAGACCATTCTTCATTTTTACTATGTGCATGCAAGTCTTTCCCGCATATTGTGCAGATCTATTAATTAATACGTATAAATTAATGAAATTTAATCTATTTTCATAATTTTAAAAATTATTTCCGTACTCCAAATTGTTGTTATTATCTAATTAGTTACTGGTTAGTATCCATATATATTTATATCCTATTTGATATCTAATACTTGATAGATATTTAAAATATNCTTGCTTTTATATAAATTATGTTTCAAGAAAAAAAAATCATTATTACATCAATCTAATAAATAGAAATAGATTATGTATCAATTGCATTTAACTTTCCAATTTCCATGACACAAGTTGCAGGCTTGCTGCATGTGTTTTAAATGATAATTAAATTAAAGTAGACCATTCTTCATTTTTACTATGTGCATGCAAGTCTTCATTTTTTTTTTCTCTCTTCTGTCTTTTTTAAATATAAAAAGTAAGACTTAAAAAAAAGTCCTTTCAAAGTTTTTACAAAATGATCAGTTATGACCTCGTCCAAGTTGAAATTATAATAATATCAATCAGAATAGTAGTATTAATTTATTATTTAAATAATAACAATAGAACAATATATAAAGTACAAAAAAAATAATACCAATTTGTATAAAATGATGGAGCGCAGATATAATTTAATATGAATCATTTGGATCTAAGTAAATTGATAGAAAATGATTCAAATGGTCATGCATGGTTAGGTGGGGAAATTTGTGCCCTGGGTTTTGGTTATAAATAGGGGAAGAAAGGCTTGTTGAGAGCACAACAAACTCGATCAGCAACTTACCAATTATATTGTGTGTTACGTTGTTGCTTCAAAGTCCAAAGCTAGGTTGTGTCCAATATGTCTGATGAGCTGATCATTTCTGAGAATGAGCAGCTTGCTACGACTGTCGTCACAAATAGTGAGAGTCACATTGAGCATAACCTAACCACCACGTCTGATCAGCTGACGGTCGGGTTACCTGAGCCGCATGTAAACATGGATGCTATTATCTTCCCAATTGGTGAGAGTCATGGGCATAATTTCCCAATTGGTGAGAGTCATGGGCATAATTTCCCAAATGGTGAGCGTCATCATGGTGGGCATAATTTCCCAAATGGTCATGAGAGTCATGGGCATAATTTCCCAAATGGTCATGAGAGTCATGAGCATAATTTCCCAAATGGTGAGAGTAATGAGCATAATAACCCACGTAATACCATGTCTGATCATGATAACTCATTTAGCGTCTTCGATGTTGCCTCATTCTTGGCAATTGTTGACGACATCCTCACCCGCTCTACCCACATTATCCATACCCTTGTTCAGGTACGTATAGTAATTCTCATCATGATTTTGAGATTTTCTTTCCATTTTAATTAATTAAATACACTATTACTCATGATCATCGTCACCCATCTTAGCTTAATTGTATATGATCCACGTGATCAAATTTAATTATATTGGTACAGGGTACCCAACCATGCTGGGAGAGAATGGAGAACTGCACCACGCTGGATTTCAACTTTGTCTCCCCTCTCTGTATTCTCAGAAAAATTTCTTCCGAGGTAATTAAGTAATAATGAGAAAACCTACTATTTCACTTTGAATTTAACAATTATAATAATTCAATGACTAATTAGTTAACAAACTATAAATTTAGAAACCAAATAATAGGTTTTCTCTTAGGTAATTATTCTCCCAAACTCGATCAGATCTCATATGTATCCATGAATGCATGATGGTATATACTAATTATTGACGGTGTGGTGTGTGACTGTGTGTATATATATATATGTACGTACTCTTGTCAGTTGTCATGCAAGGCTCCAGGGGTGGAAACAGCTAAGAAGACGACATTGGCGATTCTGGAGAAGCTTACCGAGTATGACTGGGATGCTAAAGCAGTGATTACTCTGGCAGCTTTGGCGATGGAGTACGGCGATTTCTGGGTATTGGCTGATCAGAATCAGAATCACCCTAACCATTTGCTGGCTAAATCAGTGGGAGTGTTGAAGCGCGTGAATGGCCTCACAATTTATGGTTTCTTTGAGGAAAACAGTCAAGCCATACTTGAGCTCAACACACTCATCAATACCGTCCGTCAACTCATTCACCTCATCGTTGAGCTTTGGAAGTACAAAGCCTCCTACAACACCAATGATGTCACCGCCTTGATTCCCGCCATCAATGAAATCCCTGATGGTGTTCAATGGTGTATCATCACCATTGCTGCCATTGCCACTCAGATCGACTCTCTCATCACTTTCTCTCACCAAACTATTCATCATGATCTCTTCCGCTATTGCCACAAGATTAACGAAATACTCGCCAGTTTGAGGAGGCATTTCAAACTCATCAAGCAACAAATTGGTACGCTCAATTATATATATATATATATCTTGTGATCGATCGATCAATTAATTAGCATACAGATATATATAGCTAGATCGATGATAAATGATTTTAATTTGTACGTGGAATATTGATCATATATATATATGCATGTACCGCAGCGGAGCACAAATATATTATTGAGGTGAGGAAACGTTTCCAAACACCGACAGAGGTATTGGAAGTGTTTAAGCTCCTCATTTTCTCCTCGAACGCCCCACAGCTACTGTACCATGGTGCCACTAAGAGATCGGTTAGTGCCTAGCTAATAGCTAGTAATTAATACCACCCTTAATTAATTTGCTAAACTGCAATTTTGGTCTTCTAACTTTTTTTTTTGCACATTTGGTCTCATATCTTTTACTTAGGTTGTAGATTTGGTCCCGTGTTGCACTTTTAATCCCATATTTTTTTAGTCAAGTTGCAGAATTAGTCTCATATCTTTTAGTCAGGTTGCAAAATTGATCCTATTTCTTTAGATCAGGTGCGTCTCATATGTTTGAATCAGGTGAGACTGACTATGAAACTTTTTGCAAATATATGAATCCAATTCTGCAACTTAATCAAAATAGGACTAAAAGTGATACAGGATCAAATTTGCAACCTTTTATAAAGATATGTGATCAAATTGAGATCTGAGCAAAAATTATGGGATTAAAAGTGTACTTTGACTTAATTAATTTAATTATTGTTTATACTTTATATATTGAACAAGTCTCTCTCTATATATGTTTTGGTACGGGAACAGGTGAATGTTGAAGTGTTGAGAGAGAAGAAGGTGTTGTTGTTCATAAGCACGCTAGATGTGACGCATGAAGAAATATCGGTGATGCTAAAACTGCACGAAGGCCTAAAGGCAAATAATTATCATGAACAATACAAGTTAGTGTGGATTCCGATGGTGGAGGAATGGACGATGGCGTTACGGAGGAAGATGGAGATTGTTAAAGCAGAGATGCCATGGTACGTGGTTCAAGTTCAACACTTTGGAGTTGGAGGAGGCATTATAGCAGGGCACAAGTTCATCAAACAGGATTGGCAGTTCAAAAATACGAACCCCATGGTGGTGGTATTGGATCATCAAGGCATGGTTAAGCACAAGGACGCATTCCGCTTCATCAAGGTTTGGGGAATAAAGGCCTTACCCTTCGACAAACATACAGAGGACGAAATTGACATGCACGTCAACTGGTTACGCCCCATTATCGGCGACATTTACCCTACCATTCTCCCTTGGGTATATATGCTAATCTATCTAATAATCAATCGCTCTAGTTTAATTTATTTTTTAAATTCCTAAATTATGTATGTATGTATGTATGTATGTATGTATGTATGTGTTTTAATTTCATTAAGAGAAAAAAAATGTTAAAAAAATTAAGAGAAAATCTACTATTTGATCCTTAAATTTATAAGGAGACAACTTATCAGTGCTTGAATAATCAAAATACACGATTTGGTCCTTGAATTTAAATTAATTTATACTTTTTGATCCTTGAATTTGTAAATTGATATTATTTTATTCCTGAATTTAAACTAATTTTATACTTTTTGGTCTCTGAATTTGTACTAAATTATACTATTTAGTCCCTAAATTTAATTTAAGGACCAAATTGTTGACAATTATAATAATTCAAAGACCAAATAATATATTTTGATTATTTAGAGACAAAATAATATATTTTCTCTTTAATTAATTAACTTGTGTTAGTATATATATTAAACCAAATTAAATAAATGTAGATACATATATATATATATACTTACAGATAAAAGAGGAGGAGAAATACACATTATTCTACGGCGGGACGGACCCAGAGTGGATCCAAAAGTTCACTGAGCACGCCACATATCTCGTAGACGACGTGGTTCTAGAGATGAACAACATCTCCATGAAGTTATTCTGTGTGGAAAAGGAAGAGTACAAGAGTAAGGTGAGGCATTTCTGGAGCAGGATAGAGAGCCATTTCACCCAGCATTTTCATGATGCTAAGACGACGATGGAGATGAAGATAATGGAAGAGGTGACCCAAGAGGTACACAAAATTATGTCCTACAAGCTCGAATCTGGGTGGGCCCTACTCACCAAGGGCTCAACCGTCATTCTTAGTGGGAATTGGGAAACTGTGCTGAATACGGTCATGGAGTTCAACGAGTGGAAGGAGACTGTTACAACGAAAGGGTTCGCAGTGTCGTTTAAGGAGCATCACGCCAAAATTGAGAGAGAAGCGACATACGATTGCTCCAAGATTGATATTCAAAACGTGGCTGGGAAGCTTCCACACATAATTAACTGCCCTACCCCTTATTGTCACAGGAATATGAACATGATCTCCGTCGCCTATAAGTGCTGCCACAAAGACCCTACCGCCGCCAATGCTACTATGCATTAATTAATAATTCATTACTTTTTTTATGTTATATTGCATTCATCACTCTACATTATATTGCTTCAATAAACGTACGTATCCCACCCAGTGATCTCACTTTAGGCTACGTACGGCCACTTTCATTTTCCTATGTATTTCTATTCCAGTATTATGTAACCCACTCTGATCTGCTTGCTTCTCCAGTACTTTGGTTTATTTACTCCTGCTTTATTATGGAATAATTAATGTATCTCAATTATATATGTTTTCTTACTCTATGTTCTCATTATTACGCTATTCAATATATGCAGCTTTGATTCATACTATATGTCTCTACCTCTTTCTTTTCCCCTTTTTTTTTCCCTAGTACTGTTAACAAATCCGAATAAAAAAACCCAGCGGCCCTCTCTAGACGCGACAAGCAAATCAAACAATTTCATCACTCATCAAGTGTGAAATATGGATACTTAAAAAATAATGTCATATTTATACTATGTATATACTTTATATTCATATTTTGTGAATACTTTTGAATATAAAAATATGACTGTGTTGCTATCTAATTTTACTTTTGTTATATTAAAATTTTATTTTTTTTAAATTGGTAAACAAACGTTCATACTTTTGCAAAAAAAAATATAAATTTATATTTTAAAAGTTTATACTTAAATAAATCTTGTGTACCTATGCTTTATAATTTTTGAAATTAGCCATATCTATACACACGCATGCGTGCAAGTGCAACATAACTTATAACAATTTTTACATCAAGGACCTTTTTCTTTATAATAGAACCAAAATGTAAGGAAGAAAAAATAACTTGGAGTTTTAATTTATTTCACAAAAAAAAAAAATCTCT
This sequence comes from Chamaecrista fasciculata, assembly GCA_003254925.1. Lineage (NCBI taxonomy): Eukaryota > Viridiplantae > Streptophyta > Magnoliopsida > Fabales > Fabaceae > Chamaecrista > Chamaecrista fasciculata. The sequence goes on along the minus strand of QANZ01021877.1, from coordinate 97,526 downwards.
CTCCCCCCCCCCCTCTCTCTCTCTCTCTCTCTCTCTCCTTTGGACTTGAGCTCGCAGGACCTTACCTCTCTCTCTCTCTCCTTTGGACTTGAGCTCGCAGGACCTTACGACAAACCTCCGAAGGTACTTTCGGGAAGAGATCGGGGTGAAGGCTCCAGGGGCTGCGAAGAGTATTGTTTTCTTTCCCTTGGTGAGGTCGGAGACATTGGTGGTCTGGACGTCGCCGACGGAGAGAGGTAGGAGAAAGTGGCTTATGGGAGCTTGTCGCCGATGACAATGGTGGCTCAAACGACGGTTAATTTGGTAGAGGAGGGAGTTAAGAAACGAAGGGATTTGGAAAGAGGGTAGATTGTGAGAGAAATAGGAGCAAGTGAAGATGAGAAGGTGGAGGAGAGAGGTTTAGATGGGAAGAGAGAGGAAGAAAAAGGACGAGCCATAGCCGTTGAAATTTGATGAAATTTGAATGTTGAGGATGGGATTTAGGTTTAGATTTGGATTCAGATTTGATGTTGCAGTAGGAATTCTGGGCGAAGGGAACGATGAGGGGAGAGAGAGACACACCAGAGAGAGAGTTGTTATTTTGGGTGAAATAAACTAAAATCCCCAATTATTTCTTTTTCTTACATTTTGGTTCTATTATAGAGAAAAAGGTCCTCAATACAAAAATTAAAACTTTTAGGAGTTAAAAGTCAATTTTATCTTTTTTTTTTAACGAAAAAATGGATGGAAACTGTTAGAGGGACCAACTTTGTCAAGTTTTGCATAACTGGGGGACCAATATGGAACGAAAAATAACTAGGGGACCAATTTGAAACACTGAGCATAATTGGAGGACCAAAATAGGACTTTGGCCATTAAAAAATAATATGATATTAAGACATGTAGTTTTATATATTTGGATAGAGAAAAGGTGTGAGGGTGAGAGTCCTATCTATCATCCTTGTGCAGATGTGATAGATCAAACAGGCGAGTACAGGGCTATTGTATTCTGGAGGTAATGCGTCAGTGTACCCACTGTACCGAGTGACATGACGAAATCAACCCGTGGGAGGCGTGAAATTACCTTAAAGAAAGCGATATATCCGTGCCTCAGCCCAGGACCACGCATTTTATTTACTAACGATTTGTTCTTGTTTTTAGGTGTTTCTCTTATTTTCAGGTAGCAACTCCAACATGTTCTGTCTCTTCAATCTACAATCTAGATGCATTTCTTTTGGTTTCTTCCGGCTTCCACTGAGACAAATTGACAAAATGACAAATAGCTAGCTAGCCTGGTACCCTGGTCTCTTATCAGTTATCACTACTACTTATTTTTACTTAAAAAATGACCAAAAGTGTAAATTTCGTCTTTTATCATTTGATCAAGTATAAATTAGATTATTATCTTCTTTTCTTATAAATTTAATTTTATATTTTTTGATCAAGTTGTAAAACAGATCATTATATATTCTTTTTAAGATTTGGTTTCATATCAATTTATCACGTTACAGATTTGGTCTATATTTTTGCAAAAGACTCCACCGTTTGCTTCACCTTAAATTTCGTCCATCTCCTTCCACTAAATATGACGTTGACAATTGATTTGAAGTAGATTTTGGTCTCTTATCTTTAGGATGAATTACAATTTTGGTTGATTATAGTTGGGGTAAATTGTGAATTTGATCTTATATCTTTTTTTCTTTTTGCAATTTTGGTCCCTCATGTTAATTGTCCACATCACATTTAATGAGAAAAATAAACGGAATTTAGGGTGAAAATNAGAAGACTTTTTGGGAGATTTTTGACATTTTAACTAACATTTGCCGTTAAATCCTAACAGAAAAAAACCTCAGGGTACCAAATCGCTAACGGAGCAAACCACGGGGTACCACAATGCAAAAATTTTTCTTTCAGGGTACCAAAGGGGAACCGCCCCTAACCACAGGGTACCAAATTGCAATTTACCCTTAAATATATGTTTATGCCTTTACTTTTTTCTTTTTGGTTTTTCTTCTAACATTCTGTATTGCTTGAAATTTCACTTCCACGTCTATAGAATCAGGCAATAAGCCAATTTTTTTTAGGTAAAAGCGTATTTTTTTTGTCCTTTAGAATAAGTTGGTCCTACAATTAAGAGTAATTCGTACCTCAAACTTGTTATGTTTAAACTTAAAATGAAAAAAATATGATATGATCAATTTCGCTCATTCGACTATAAAACGATTAACTCACTTTTTGAACTCAATTAAATCTTGTTTGTTGACAGTTCCGATTAGATAAAGAAAAGCTTCATAAAAAATAACANCCCCAAAGGGTACCAAAGTGTTAATGGAGAATACCACAGGGTACCAAAGTGTCAAGTTTCAAACCACAGGGTACCAAAGTGAAATAGGATCAAACCACAGGGTACCAAAGTGTAATTTACCCTAAAAAATAACACGTAGCTTTGAATTATTATATTTGAACTTGAAATGAGATAAATATAGACATAGTCAGGTGTTGGGAGTTGAGACTAAAAATTGATAGGACCGAAATTGCTAATAAAATAAAATAAAATAATAAATAACTGGATCGCAACTTACTCCACAAATAAGGGATGAAAACTATACTTTATTTTTTTTAATTGAAGCAATTAGCTAAACATGCTTTATGTGATAATGTGGTATTCCCAACTTGCTGTTTTTTTTTTCTCCCAAGACTTGAAAAGAGATTTTTTTTTTGGGTCATTCATCAAGATGAAGATACACGGTCCGATCCAATAAAAGATGGAAGAAAAAGGGAGTCCACCAAGAGAAAAAATAAACCTAAAAACACAACCCTAAACTCCCTAGAACATCATGAACCAGCGCCTCCATGAAGATATACCAACCCGGCAACACACCAGATGGCAGCAAGAATCGACACCGAACACTGGCAGAGGACGAACTTCACACAACTTGTAGGTAGTAAAATTTCACCCAAGCAACACACAAGGGTTGAAGAAATTAAACTACCCAAACAAAAACCAAAACAAATCTCAGCCAAACATACAACAAAGAAGAAGAAAAAATCATTAAGCCCAAACTCTCTAATCAAACTTGAGAGGATCTTTAAGAGTCTTCTTTAAAAGATGTAGATCTTGAGGAAATTTGTTCCAACAAAACGCAAAAAACAAACAAACAAAAAAGAAAACCTTCCCTAGTGGAAGGAGGACTAAATGGTGTGAAAAACTAAAGGAGAGAGTGAGAGGTTTCAAACATGTCACCAAAATGGTACACAATATGAAACACCTCTCCAAACCTCCCCTTACCGTTCCACCACCATCCAAAACCAGAAAACATAAAAAACAAAAAAAGAGAAAAGGAGGGACCGTTGGTACTAAGCCGGAGCTGGCACCGAAGTCGTCGTCGGTGCCTACACAAATAACTGCTTCCTTTTGTATCTTCGAATAAATAATGATAAGAATTCAGATTTGTTAAGGACTTAAGGAGAATAGTTAATAATTCATGAAGTTGATGTTGAAAATAAGTTCTAAACTTTGAAGAAAAAGACAGTTTGTCATGTTAATGCCCCTAAATTTAAAAAAAAAAAAAAAAAGAGGACAGTTTTTTTTTTGAACGAGAAGAGGACAGTTTAATATGTTGACATTTGGATCTCCTTTATGATGGGCCTTCTGTTGGGCCGTTGGTTATTTGCTGTTTGGGTAACCCTTTCCAGCAAAACCTCCTTTGGGCTTTTGTTTATTTTGAAATGATTTTTTTCACCCATAGAAAATGCGTTGAGGATTAGTAGTAGAATATAGTAGATCAAATGACACTGAAAAAGGCAAAATCAACATCCAAAATTCTGGTAGATGAACCAACTTTTGGAATGTTTTTTGGAAAAAATTATGTACTTTGAAATGTCAAATTGTTGGACCTCTCAACTCGAGAGACTCCAATCTCATGGTGGCAAATGTGCTTGATTAGCAAGGGAATTGGAAATGGACTAATCTCTCATTTATCCTCCCTACTTCACTCATTCAAAAGCTAACCATGAGAAGGTTGGACTGAATTAGTTCAGGTTACACCGTGACTTGGAGTAATTTTTAAAAAATCGACTGAGTCACTTTATTTTTTTTGAAGAAAAAAACAATTTTTTTGACTTTTTTTTTTAGTTTTATGGGTCAAATACAAAATTAAAATAAATATAAAACTCAATATAAAATATTATAAGCTTATTAAAACAGAAAAAATTCTTTTTTTTTTCACTTTTACTAACCTAATCATTATTCATGGTGTTACTTTTGTACATTTAGTTTTTGTAGGATAATAAAATTTACAAATATATGTTATTGTTATGTAAATTTTATTTATATTTCATTAATTATAGATGATTTATATTTAAAATAATTAATATTTATTTTATTTATATATTTATGATATCATTCGGTTTGACCGCTGGTTTGATTGATTGAATCAATCAACTCATAACCCAACAACCTCAGTGAATCACTCTTCAATATGATTTTAATAGCATTGATATGGAGTATGTCCCTTGATGGCCTCCCAACAAAAGAGAGTATCTCACTAGAAGATGCATTGATACTCCTCTGCCCCATTTGTAGTGTTATTGCATAAACTTGTGCTAGTATGTTCAAAAACTGTAGTTTCACTTCCCATATATGGCCATACTCTAATTGTCATAATCACTTTGACACCCTAAAGTGGATTAAAGCCTAATCAAGCTGCTAAATCCCCACTTCACACAACCTCCCTCAAGGAGCCTTCATATATTTTGTATGGCAGATTTGGTTCATCAAGAATACTTAAGTTTTTTTAGCATAATCCTCTATTCCTTACCTCCATATTCTCAACTATACAAGGCGAGAGCTTTGGAATTTTTCTACCTTGCCACCAATACACATATAGTAGTAATCACATTAACAATGATCCAATCTTAATCAGTTGGATCCCACCCCACACCACCCCTAGTCCCTAATTGATTTAAACTAAACTATATATATATGAAGGAACTCAGAACCCTGTAAACAATTTTATTTGCAGCAAGTGGTGCCATTAGAGACTTCAATAATGGCCATTGGATTATAGGTTATTACTCAATATTATTGGGGGCTGATTCCATAGTGATGGTGAGCTTGAAGTCTCAAACTAGTTCTTGATTGTAACTGCAACAAGCCTAAATGCAATTAACCTTGTTAACAAATCTGATTTTGCGACTCAGTGTCTATTTCCTGTACTTAACTCTTGCAGATCGCACTAAGATTTGCTTAGCAACTCATAAGCTTCACATACATTCAATGTACATAAGCGCTTGCAAGGCGTAGAATGAAGGACATGAGATGCTTGAATTTATTTGATTCCCATCCCTCCTTTTTGTACCCTTATTTTTAGCTGATATTATTGCACTTATTTCTCACATAGAATAAGAGTGGGCTAATTTATGTATAACTAAACCTTATATATATGTATTATACTATTTTTTTTTTTGGTCAAAGTGCACCTCAAGTCTCGTGTACTTTTAGTTCTATATCTATCTTCTACATATATATTTGGTTTGATATTTTTTGATCAACTTGCAAAATTAATTATATATTTTTGTCAAATGTTTTACATTGTGGGACTAGAGATGAAACTTTTAGCAAAGATAAAAGAGCAAATTTGCAACAGAAAATATATGAGACTAATTTTGTACTTGACTAAAAGATGTCAAACAAAAATGTAGCAAAAAAAGAAACATGAGCAAATTGAGACTTGAGAAAAAAAATAACTTGATAATGACTCACCTCTCCAGTCTTACCTCCACCATTAGCTACTAGTTTATTTATAGGCATCCAAAACCCTAGATTCACAAGGATTACTTAACCTAAGCCCAATAGGTCCAAATACCTAATTCCTTAGCCACTAAGAATTCTGTCCCAAAATATATGGTAACTAATTGAGATATAAGTCACATAAAGATTACACAAGATATCCCAAATTTTAACAAATAAGATTATAATCTTTACAAATCTTCCCCTTGACTTGAATTTCCGTACAACTCTCCTAGAAGACTACAAATCTTCCCATAGACTTAAACTCCCTTCTTCAACACGAACACTTCCTTGTCTTGTCGCTCGCCCCCGAGCATCCTGGTATCACTTGGTACTGCCCACGCCAACTACCGATCGCCCTGAAGGCGGTCTCCCCAAGCTAGCTCTATCAAAGGTTAAACCAACCTTCGTCGTACCCTTTACCATGGCATCCATATCACTATCCACAACACTTGAATATGGAACCCTTGACACTTGTTCCAACTCCCTTGCTGACTTCGGCAGAAGATCCCTTGATAGCCTGAAATGAGAAGCAATCTTCCTTGCCTTTCCAAAATCCTTCATATCAAAATCATCGTCGATCTGTTCCTATGCCTCTAAGACCTCAGTGTTATGAGAAAGGTCTCGCACCTGCTCCCCTTCAGTGGTACTGGGCTGAGCGGTCGGAGCGTCATCAATCACTAGCTACATTTGGTCCCCAACACCGAGATCTAACTTGTCTATCGTCTTCCCCTCTCGCTTGTCCAACGAAACAGACTCATTGAAAGTTACATCTCTGCTGATCAATATCCCTGAAGACTTAGGATCCATGCACCACAACGTGTATCCACTTACTCCAGTTGCATATCCTAGAAATATGTACCTCCTTGCCCTCTGCTCAAACTTGTCATCCTTCACTTGAGCATACGCTGGGCACCCAAACACTCTCAAGTGCTTGTAATCAACAGACTATCCGGACCACACCTCGAAAGGATTTACCAAATAACAAGCAGTATTGATCACCTCAGCCCAACAGTCCTTGCTCACACCTGCATGTGAGAGCATGCTTCGTGCTCTATCATAGAGCGTCCTGTTCATTCGTTCTGCAACACCAGTCTGCCGTGGCACTCCTGTGCATGTGCGATGTCTCACAATGCCTTCCCTGTTGCAAAACCCATTGAACTCCTTGTTGCAGTATTCCAACCCATTATCAGTCCTTAGGCAACGCACTTTCCTTCATGTCTGTTTCTCTACCTTTTCCTTCCACTTGATGAATGTTGGAAATGCCTCATCCTTAGACTTAGGTATGTACACCCATACCATTCTGGAATCATTAATCAACGTCATGTAATACTGGCCACCGCTCTTAGAAGGAACTCTGTTAGGACCCCATAGGTCTGAGTGGACGTAATCAAACCTATCCCTGGTCTTGTGCACTCCCACCTTGCTAAACTTCACTCTCGTCTGCTTTCCAAACACACAGTGTTCACAGAAGTTCAAGAGATCCCCCTTGTACCCATCTAGTAAGTTTCGCTTCCCTAGAAGTGTTAGTCCCTTGTCACTCATGTGACCGAGTCTAAAATGCCATAACTGACTCCTATTATGATCTCGCCCTGAGGTGCTTGCCTCGCCACTGTCTGAGGTGCTCGCCTCACTTGCTCCAGAATCATCATCACCTGCCTCACTATTTCCTGAGGTAATCGCTGTCTCACCCTCAATTACGGCTCCCTAAAGATAATATAGCTTGGCGTTTAGCTTCCCCTTCATCATTGTCATTGAATCCTTTACAACTTTAAGAGTTCCACCTTCGGCGTGAAACTTGTACCCCTGATCCTCCAATGTTGATCGATAATGAAATAAGATTCCTCCTCATCTGAGGAACATGCCAACACTCAATACTTCTCACAACCCTGTCGAACATCCTGATTTTAATGTGACCGATCCCCTCTATCGCCAATGGAATACAGCTTCCAAGATAGAGGAAGGAGAGGCATACGGACGAAATGATGCATTTCCTCCATGCTTCATTTTTTAATTTGTTTATATTAATTTTTTCAAGGAATTAATATAGAGATAATTAGGTTACAAAATTATGAATATTTCCTCCATGCTTCAATTAATGTTTATATTAATTGTATTTTGTTTCTATATATGATAAAATTTTAATTCAAATATTCATAATTAGGTTACAAAATACAATTATAACATTAATATATTAATACAATTTTCATAAATTAACATGAATTAATATAGAGATAATCAATTTTCATAATTTTCAACAATATAATATCATCAAGTGACATTTTATGATCACTTTCTCTATCAAATTTTGGTTCATAATCAACATTCTCTAATATTTGACCCATAATTATAAAAAAAGACAAAAAAAATCAAAAAAAAAAAAAAGAAAAAAAAATAAACCAGGACTGGTTCAACCGGTTTGCCTCCGGTTCAGGCCGGTTTCACCGATTTTTGGCCGGTTCCCTCCGGTTCTCTATCTGGCCGGTTATTAAACCGACTCGGACCGGACTAATGGCCTGTTCCCGGTTCAACCGGCCGGTCCGGTTTTAATAACTATGAAAAAAAGGAAAACCAAAATCGTCGTTTAAGGATTACACGCACGTCGTTAGCAAGTAATACAGTATTATGATATCTCTTCTGCTTCTGCGTTCTGCGACTTTGACTGCATCAAAACGACAATGAATCTGGCACAAATTGTTCGTTTCAATCTTCCCCGCATGCAAAAATGGCTCCACAAATTCCACACAGATCCAAGTGGCTGATATGAGCCCTTAGGAATCCCATTTTCTCACTTCTCCAATCTCTACCTCAACTTCTTCATCCATGGCTTCTTCCTCTAAAACGACCCTTCCCCTTTTCTTATTATGCCTTTCCTTCTTCGCCTTCTTCTCCCTATCTTCATCTTCCGAGGTTCCATCCTTCGATTCTCACAAGGTCTCTCTGGGTTTATACTATGAAAGCTTGTGCCCTTACAGTGCCAATTTCATCGTCAATTACCTCGTTAAGCTCTTCGACCTCGACCTTATCTCTATCGTCGATCTCAAGCTCGTTCCATGGGGTAATGCCAAGCTCAGAGAAAACAATACTTTTGTTTGCCAGGTACTCCATTGCTATCTTTTTTAGGGGTTTTCACTTTCATAGATCGAATTTTCTGTAAATTCGTGTCCAATTGATTATTTCTTTTATGTTGGCTTGAGGCTTTGATTTTTCTCTATTTTGTGTAATGGCCTTTATCCCATCATGCTGTGTTTAGTTGTTTTATTTTTTGCTTCAATTAACTTTTCCGCTAATTTTTTGGTTTCGTGACGATTTCAGCATGGGCCATATGAGTGCTTACTGAACACTGTCGAAGCTTGCGCAATCCATACTTGGCCTGACCTGGTAAGACATTTTCCTTTGGTAGTTAGTTCTCAAGAGAGGCTCTCTGACATGAATTTTTGTATCAAGATTAGAAATATTTTATTACCAACGACAAAAATGAAACATTTTTCAAACATTTAGGACCAATTTGAACATTTTGAAACATAATGGACCAAAATGACCCTTTGACCTAATAAATAATAATGTCCAATGGCAGGAAATCTCTTAGGTTTGTGAAGTAAATTTCTTCTCATACGCTAATGTCACATAGCACTCTTGGTTTGGTCTTATTGTTGAATCAATATGGCAATAAACTTTATATTATTTGTATAATCGTATATGACAATGTTAAGTATTACAACACTTTCATGTTTTTGCAGAATGACCATTTTCCTTTCATATACTGTGTTGAGTCTCTAGCGCTTGAGCATAAGTACCAAGAGTGGGAGTCCTGTTTCAATAAATTGGGTCTGGATCCAAAACCTATTGACAATTGCTATACCAGCGAATATGGAAAAGAGGTCAGTGATTTTATCTGATTCTTATTAATGTTTAGTGGTTTGTTCTTGCAATGGCAAACACTTGTAGAGATAGTTATGTGGATATGCTTGCTTTAGTTTCAGGATTTCTTGTTAAGCTAAATCTAAGTGCATCATTGCATCTTTCTTTTGCCATGAATTTCCTAGCATAATAGGATTTAGTGCCAAGTTCATTGGTCACATAATTTTATATCATTAAGAAACAGTCAAGATGGAAATGTTCAAGGTTCTCTCAAATACTATTTTGAACTGTTTTACCAACACTGCTTTATGAAGCAAACTTGGGGAAATTTAAGAAATAGAAAGGCTGAACTGTCAGTAGTGTGGCTTGTGCCACTTAAGTGATCTGTTCACACCGATGAAAAATTTTGGTAGCCTTCTTGGTTCCTTGTTTAAAAAGGAAATTTCTGAAGAAGACCACTTTCAGTAAAGATTATAACCTTATCAAAGAGGCCCTCTGTATTTTATGAACTTGGAGAGTAAATCTGGTGTTTGGAGCTAATGTATCAAAGACTCATCTTGTGTATTTAAGCTACCTAATGTGTCTCTGAAAATGGTTTTGTCTAGCAGTTTGAACAAATGCCATAACTTGAAGAAGAGTTATTTTAACTGATTCTAACAATTACTTTAGCATGGTCTGTGTTTTGATAACTTACTGAACTCAAATGCGATGCATGTTGGTGATCTCCTAATCTTTTTCAACTCATAGATGACTCATTGATCCTTTGCTGCACACCTGCAACAATTACAAAAAAATTCTGATATCATATTATGGACTATCACTTTGTAGCTTTTGAATATTCATCTCTCTCCAATAAGTTGCTGCACACCTGCACACCTGCAACAATTACAAAAAAAAATTGATATCATATTATGGACTAACAATTTGTAGCTTTTGAATATTCATCTCTCTCCATTAAATTGGCAACTTCCTTTCCTTTCCCCCAATTATTGCAACCCTTCTTTTTAATACTGTCTGTCTCCAGATAATAAGAAATGTATGGCTAATTTCTTTGACTGTATAGATCATCATTTGGTCGAAAATTTTCTCAACAGTTAGCATCTTTTGCAGCTGGACCTAAAGTATGCGGCTGAAACAAATAGCCTGCAGCCTCCTCATAAGTATGTTCCGTGGGTAGTTGTGGATGGGCAGCCACTCTATGAGGTTAGTTCTGCTATTCTCTCCCATGTTAAACATACACTGTTCCCACCATATGAGTTTTTTCATGAAGTTATACCGTTGACCATCACATTTTTGCTTTACATGGCTTAAGTTATGCTAAATTATAACTATAGATCCAAGTGAGATTACAAAATAATAGCCATTTTTGAAAATTTGATGTTTCTCATGCTACAGGATTATGAGGACTTTATTATCTATGTCTGTAAGGCTTATAAAGGCACTGGTATACCCAAAAGTTGCAGCCAAGTATTGCTTAATACTGTTAAATTGGTGAAGGGAAAGTCTGAGGCTTCAGTCAGTTACAAGGAAGGGGTGATGCCAAGCTTATGGGCACAAATCAGGTCAACCATTACGTCATGGATTCCTCAGATGAACATTGCAGGAGCAATATAGATGTGCCAATAATACTGCATGATTTCAAAGTGATATGTTGCTGTTCTCATTAGTAGAACTTGTGATGAATTGGTGTTAATTCTCTTAGCAAAATCTCATTGTGACTGCAATCAAAATGTACCAATAGTTTTTTTCTTTTTTCTTTTTATTTTTATGATGTGGTTGTTTAGGAAAAAGTTCTTATGTACTTCAAAGTTCAAACTTAGCTTATATATATAACAGTGGCTTTGATGATAATGTTAACTGATTTCACTTCATTATTTGTAATTTTTTAATAGAAAAATTGGAAACCCTCCTCAATATTATATAAATTCCCAAATTCCAATTCACCATTTAGACTAATAATAGGAAATCTATATGTTGATACATTTTGGAAGATTATACTTCACCCACATGGCCACATGATTTAGCCTCTCATCCTCTCACTTTTAATTCCCACCATGATTAAGCCTTCATAATTATCTTACCTTTGACATGTATTTTGAACTGTAATTGAAGATTCGAAGTAAAGAGTAAACTTCATAGACAAAAAAAATATCTCATACTACTGAAAAGAAAAAAAAATCACCAAATAAAGGAAGATATTAAACAAAACTAACAATTTGGTCTTTGAAAAATCACCAAGTTAACAATTCGGTCCTTGAAAGATTAAAATACGTAGTTTAATTCTTAAAACATTCAAAATATATTTTTGGCAAAAGTACCTTTTTTGTCCCCAAATTTTACATCAACTATCACTTTCGTTTTCAACCTTTTTTGGCGGTCAATTTTATACCGAATGTTTCACATTGGTTAATTTTATTCTTTGACTAACTTTTTTCAATAAATTAACAAAAAACTTCATTCTGTTTTTTAATCTGCGTTAAGATTTGAGTGTTTTTTCTATCAATTTTATATTACATATTATTAGTCACGTAAATTCTGTAGTTAATATTTGGCTAAAGTATGAGTAAAAGATAAAATTTGTTAATATGCAAGAAACTTAACATGCAAGAAAACTTAGGAGGCGTTTGGTATAAAATTTGTATAAAATTTGTGAACCAAAAGAATATTTTTACCAATATTTTTTAATATGCAAGAAACTTAGGAGGCGTTTGGTACACGGATTGAAAAAATAGTCCCGGGATTATGAGATTCGGACTAGAGTAATTCCGCTTTTGGTACGCGGATTGGAAAATTAGTCCCGGGAATATTGTATTCCTAGGAATAGGATAATTTCCTAAAATAGCTATGTTCTAATCCCACCCTAGGGGGTGGGATTAGTCTAATCCCATGACATGGGAATATTTCTCCCATCCAAAACTATTGTATTACCCCTAATTAATTTCCTCTAATTAATTAATTCTTTTTCTACAAACCCCGGTCACTTTTTATCTTTGTCATTTTACAACTCTTTGTTGAGTGAGACTTTTTTAGACAATTTTATTATGTTGAGAATTATGGACATTGTGTTATGAAACAGTATTTTTCTCATGAATCTATTAATGTTATTTAAAAATTTTAATTATGATATAATTATTTCTGTATGATATAGTATTTTTCTCATGAATTTTTTTGAAGAATTTCTACCTTTGGTAAACTATTGGTTGGTTGAGAATAAAAAGTCAAGGGCATATTTGTAAAAGTATTAAACATTCCCAGGAATATCAAAGTTGAACCAAACACAAGATTGTAACATTCTTGGGAATATTGCAAAATAATTCTAGGATTATTTTAACTCATCCAAACAGACATTCTTATAATTCTGGGAATCTTATCCCTGGAAATCACATTCCCAGCAATAATCCGTGTACCAAACGCGAGTCTAGATTCAAATCTTAAAATTGTGAAATCATCAATTTTTAGCCCCCAAAATCTGTTCTTTTTCCCAAAACCTATTCGACTCGGTCCAACAATCGCTTGAACCTAAAATCGCGTGAACTCGTCGAATCAGGCTGAAATGCGATTTTGGGCCTGAGTTTGCGATTTCACTTAACAAGCAAGTTTTTTCTTTTTAAGTTTGCTTTTAAACCGGTCCAAATCTGACCTTTCAACCCAACATTTTTAATCAACCATAGAAACTTATAGCTTCCTTAGTTTCTCGTTCTCGACGCCGGTGCGTGGTGGTCGGTGGTGGTTCGCGTGGCTGATGGTTCTTCTGGTCACTGCTCTACCTCTGTTTGCTTCTTCTACTAGAGTCTAGAGACTAGAGGTATTTCTAAGTTCTAAATTTGTTATTGTCTTTCACTCTTTTGCATTAAAAAACATACATTTAAATTCTGAAATCTGTTATGGTCTGCTCTGGCTCCGTCATTTTTTAATCTACTACATTTGCTATGGAGATATGAACAGAGAGAGAGTTAGCTAGGCTAAGCTAAGCAGATAGCTGAGACTGGGAATTATTAGCTAAAGCAACCAAGAAATAATTAGAGTGAAAGCAGAGAGAGTGGCGTGCGTGTCAAAACTAGGAGGGCCTTTAGTTGTTTCCTAAGAAAAAATGATCTACTCAATCAAAATATAGGATGTCCAATCCATCATGTTACATTCTTCTAGCTGTGCTATGTATATATACTCTATATATTAATATGAATATTGTCCGTGTAAGTCAATGTGGAATTTGTTGCCCTAAAGATAACCATTTTATACTCCTAGGCTCAGTAATGCAACTTCACCTCCCCAAATTAATCTTTGCTTTCTAACTTCTACTCTGTATCTTTATATTGATAATAATTGTGTTATTAACTTATAGTGTATGTATATTAATTTCTTGTCTCTGTTTTGATTTTTAATACAATTATAGATGGTATTTTGTTTTGGTAGATAGTATATACTATATTTGTGTTATGCATGTTATGTTTGAGTGTTTACTTGATTTGATGGACAAGATTATGAGTTTACGACTATTTGAACTTTCAAGAACAATGTTATGTTATGTAAGAAGAGATATATTTTTGTTTACTTTATTTATATTTACAATTAAGTATATAATATATAGGATTGTAACTGTATTATAAGTACCTAGGTAAACTCTTACGATCTTACGATTCGGGTTTATCCTCCCTTTCCGAGTTTACTTAAAATCTCAAGTTTGACAACCTTGCTAACAAGTATAACTTTTGTTCTTTCAAAACTAATTGATTTATTAGTTTGTTGCGGGGCAAAAGGGCCCAAAAGAGCCCAGTTTTCTTGGAGTGAGTCAAGCTCATTTTCATATTTGGCTGGTTTATTCTATGAAGAATCGCCAAACGCCAAAACCTATTTTATTTCAGACTCAATACGACTATGCCACCAAAAGCTATCAGAAAAACCATAACCCTATGCAAAGGAAAAGTAGTGGTTACAGCCCCTTTGGAGATTCTAGGCAGAGATAGACCTAGCCTCCCTTTGTGTGTGTTGGAGTAGAATTTTAATTTGCACTCCCTATATTGGAGCCACCATACATGGTGTTTGAAGCCCACTAGCCAAAAGTAGCTGAAAGGTGTTTTTGTTCCTTGACGAAAATGTTGATGGGTAAGTTAATTTTTTTACTGATTAATGGATGAGTTTTGTATTAACTGTACTACTTGTGCTGTGTGATGATCAAGTGAAATAGCTCTCAAATGATTATGCTGCTCCGTCTCCATTGTATACTCTACAGTCTACACACAATGCTTATTCTGTTCTGATTGATTTCTTCTCCTTTATTATCATTGTCATCATCATTCATGAATTATATAGATATATGTAAAGGGGATAAGTGAAGATGATTAGTTATAAAGGATAGATAGATAAACATTTTTCCACGTTCTAATGAAATCATACTTTATATATATATTTCTCAAGTTTGAAAATATCTATATATATATGGAGCATTTCTTCTTCTTTTTTTCAAGAGGCTGTTGGGCTCCATCATCATTCATTGTATTGGAGTTGGATAAGGTTTCATTATTTTCCTTTTGGTAAGGTTTCATACATAAACATATCTAGCAGGAGAACATCATATATCTCAACTGTGATCCAGCATCAAGTGTTTTGTGTTGTGTCTGCCTGTATGGATTTGTATACTGTAGAATGTTGAGACTAGTCAGTGTGGTGAAGGAGAATGTTAATAATGGGTTAGATCATAGATGACCCAATTAACCATTCTTGACCCAACCAACCCACCAATTTGCAACCCCTAGTTCTTCTGCCTTGGTTTTCATTTAACTTGTGTTCCTTATATCAGTGGAGTAATGAACATTGGGTTAAAATTTAATTTGAGGCAGTGCTTGTGAAGCATACTTTTGTCAAAAATCTTCTCCTAGTTTTACTTTTCATATTTTGTCACGATTGTTTGCTTGGCAGTGATTCCGGTTTTTTCTCAGCCAGATTTAGTGATAGTAGTGAATACTGGGTATGACAGTTTTAGTAGGAGATGCGAGCTACAATGGTATCAGATATTTCTCTCCTGAAGTCATTGTCTATTCGGTTGAACAGAAACCTATTCTTTTCGTCGGAGAGGGGGCTCAACCACGGCGACAACCCATATGACCCCTTGTATTCTGACGTTCCCAAGCCTTGCAGGAAAAAGTCAGAGAGAAAGCCATATGTGACGCCCATGAAGGTTTTAATTCAAAGGGAAAAAGCAGAGAGAGAAGCACGAAAGGCACAGCCCTGCCGGATGCTTGAAGAACCCCCTGATAATGGCTTATTGGTTCCTGAACTCGTCCAGGTGGCTCACCGAGTCTATCAAGCTCGTCAGTCTCTTCTCTGTGGTTTGTCAGAAATTGTGAAAGTAATTCCCATCCAACGCTGCAGGTTCGTACCTAATACCTTGCTTTTGGTTTCACTGTAAGCTCAGGTGACTGTTTACATAGTTTGATGTGCAAGTCATGTACTGAAAATGAAGAATTCAGTGATTGTCATGCTTGCAAGTGGGCATAACGATTTGCATTTCATATGCAGGAATACAATATAAGCATCTCTTGATGTTTTGATTTGCACTGGCAATATGTTTAAGTTTTCTGTTAAGAGTATTTTTTCCCCTTTGGATTTTCAACAATCAATCGACATTTGACTTTGATGATTGTATGTACTAACAACACGAGTGGAAAACATTGTTCCTTGTAGATGGAGATGTTGTGTTTTCCCTAAATAAAGTAAACAATTTGTGTCATACTTCGATTAAGGTTAATTATATTTCATTGTGCGCATAGTAATGTAGTCAACAACTGAGCTTGAGGCGGCTCCTTAAGGATAATTAAAGACACCTTTGTTTCCTTTGATAACATATTGAATTTTTCTGTAAACCATTCAGAGTTGATTTTGCATAACCTAATGGGATTAATCTTGGTAAAGTGAATAAATTTTGGCTTCGGTAATGAAATTCTTACTTATCTCTTTGTTCTTTGCACCACCACTCTCATGGCTATTATGATTTGGGTAGTATATCTATCATGGCATCGTGAGTGTTATTAGTGGATTATTGACCTGTTATAGTTTTCCTTTGTAGCATTATAAGGGAAGATATCAAGATGTTGGACATGATCATTGTAAGAGAAGAGCTCTTTTTTATGCATTAACTAGAACACATGGAAATTGATAAGTCCAGCTAAAACGGCCAAAATCTTGAATATTGATTTTTTTCTGTTACTGATGTAGTCTTTCAACTTGTCTGGAATCAGAGTTTTTATATGCAAGACCGGCAATGTATGACAACTTTTGATTGTTAAACTCACAACTAGTTATTTTGTCTTTTTAGATTCTGTGATGAGGTTCACGTTGGGCATACGGGTCATGAAATTCGGACATGTAATGGGTGGAAGAGTGGTTTCCGAAATGCAATGCATGTTTGGAGAAGGGGAGGGGTTCAAGATGTTGTCTTCTTTCGGAAATGCTATCATCTTTTTGACCGTGTAGGTAAACCAAGAGTTGGACATGATGAGAAGCATTCTGTTCCACGTATTCCTGCCATTGTAGAACTCTGTATACAAGCTGGTCTTGACCTTGAAAAGTATCCCACTAAAAGGAGAACAAAGCCTGTATATTGTATTGAAGGAAGAATTGTAGATTTTGAGACAGTCATGGAAGGGGATGAAACTACAAGAAAATTTCCCAGTGAGAATGTCAATTCTTCAGCTGAGTCATCTTTGATATCAATCATGCATGCTGAGAAGACCAAGAATTTGATAGAGAATGAAAGTAACTGTCTAGACCAGTTAAGGGACGAAGAAAGGAGCACATTAAGAGATCTAGGTATAAAGACACTGGACTCTTGGTTTGAGATGATATCAGGTGCAAAGAAGATAATGGAGAAGTATATTGTAAATACTTGTGGATATTGTCCTGAGGTCCAGGTGGGTCCTAAGGGACACAAGGTGAGAATGTGTAAGGCATCAAAGCATCAGTCTCGCAATGGTTTACATGCATGGCAAGAAGCTACAATAGATGATCTTGTGGATCCAAATTATGTTTGGCATGTTCATGATCTGAATGGTCCTGCTCTGAATAACAATTTGAAGAGATACTATGGCAAGGCTCCAGCTGTAGTGGAACTATGTGTGCATGCTGGGGCTCCCACTCCTAAGGAATATACGAGTATGATGAGATTGGATGTGGTTCCTCCAGATCGAGATGAAGTAGACCTTGTCGCTTGACATGCTTATTCAAGGTACATTGTATATGTTTTTTGAATATAAGGAGCTCATTGGCCAAAGCTGATCCGAATTATGTATGAACTTCGGTGTTCATTGATCAGTTTGGAAGAGATATGCAGTTTGAAAAAGAATGGAAACAATTGCATTCTTGTGATCTCTAATTGGCTTGCATTTCAGCTGAGAACATGAAGTCTCTTATATAATAGTGTTGACACTAGAATTGAAAGTGTGAAGGACTATGGAGCAAACTGTCCAGTGTATATTATCATAATGAAGGTTCTACTAAAAAGAGTGAGTTATTTACCCTAGACTCCTAGAGATAGCAAGATTGTCAGGACTTCTTTTTTCAGGGCCTGGAGAAAGAGTGGTTTACGAAGAAT
Source organism: Chamaecrista fasciculata (assembly GCA_003254925.1). NCBI lineage: Eukaryota > Viridiplantae > Streptophyta > Magnoliopsida > Fabales > Fabaceae > Chamaecrista > Chamaecrista fasciculata. The sequence continues at coordinate 79,308 of QANZ01021877.1, read as the reverse complement.
GCAATTTGTTGATCTGCCTTGTTGATCTTTTCTGCTTCCCTCTTGATTTGCAGTTTTTTATCATTAGGCTTGTGTTTATCAATGTATTGAAAAGGGGGATAGGGCCGTGGGGGAAACAGAGGAATAGTTCTGTAGAGTTGATCAAAAGATTTATATTCAATGTGTATTTTGAAATTTCATTGAGTTGAATCTAGGTTCAAGTCCAATGTCAATCAATGAATTCAGTGATAAGTAAAAATGTATCTAACATGTATCTAATCCGTAATAGTATATATTTTCTGTGGTGATCTGAGGTGGGTAACAGAACTCTTTTGCAAGGTTAATTAACGTCTTTGTTCATTGATCTACATAGTTTTAACAAATAACTTCAATAAACCAAGATGTGCTTCTAGCAATGAAGTGTATTCGATTGTTCAACAATTAATTGAGCTCTAGATAAAGCAGATTCTGTTAAAATAGTGTGCATCTTTTCATGTTCATATATTTCCAATAACTTAACGACCCTATTAAATTCTGGAAATTATGTAGGATTACTCATTTTTTTCCCCAAAATTTGTCTATGATCTTAAGCCACTAGTTGTGGACACTTGCTGAAGCTTATATTTGCCTAGTTGATTCCCAAGTTCAAGTTGTTATAGGATTGTTTAGTCACCACCTACAAACTATGAAACCCTTATATAATTGGAGAAATGTTAAGACTTCATTCATAGTGGAAATGTCTATGGCAAGAGGAGTGAAATTTAGAGCTTGATTGAGAACATGAAACAATCACATTTATAATAAAATTTAAATTTTTTAACAAAAAAAGGTTGATACACTTTAAACTCTTTAGTGTAAAGGGTTAGTCTAATATGGAATGGGATGTGTTGTATGCAATACATCTGGTGGTGTGACACTAATAATTATTGATTTGATCTAATAGTGTTAAATAATAGATAGATAATTTGTTAAAGTGATAAATTTTATATTTTAGTATTACAATATTGTTTAAAATATAAAATAACATTCTTGTCATAGATGATTGTAATTAAAAACAATTAATTATTTATAAGAAAGAATCTAGTCATAAAAACATTTTTTTTAAAAAAAATAAAAGTATAACATATTATAATACTTGACTATTATACTAATTCAAATTGAATTTTTTTTTAAATAGCATAATAGCGACCATCTAAATCACAGTCGACTCTAACTATTACATGGATAGAATTGACATTCTTTCAGTCGCGTAAAAGTTGGTTGTCTACAAGTAAGAGTTAACTATTTACATGAAAGATAAACAACCAATTTTTACATCATCTTCTTTGCCATTTTTTACATATAATGTTCTTGGACATTTTTTTTTTCTACAACTAGGTCACTATTTTATTGTTGGCCACAAATTTTTAGATAAATCCCAACTCAATTCATTCTAAAAAATAAATCGTAGCTTATCGTGTCACCTCTGCTTCCTTGATATCAATTTTCCCTTCTTCCTTCTTTAATGGTGGAGCATTTTGATAAAGAATAACCGTTTAGGGCACATATAAAACACACAAACTAAGGAAAATGAACAACAATTTCAGGCCTAGTAATTGGGCTTTTGATTTAAGATTGACCCAAAATTTAATATCCTAAAATTTGGGGTGGAGAACATAAATTTATATAATGAAAACCTAGCAACCGCGCATCTTCCTCTTCTCTCTGTGATCTACAGCTCCAAGCGTCGCTGGGCTGCCGCTGTATAGTGACAGTGGCTCCTTGTTCAGGTATGATTTACGTTGTTCACTCCTCCATTAGGGAGGTTCTGTCCTTCTATTAGGGAAGTTTTCTTCTCCCATTAGGGGAGTTTTCTCCCTTTCATTAGGAAATGGTTTTCTTTTTTGTTTGTATACATTTCATATCTATATCCGGAGGCTGATATTAAAGAAGAAAACGGGTCAATAAGTTTTTTCTTCTCAATGAGAGATTGGGTGTGTTGCCTCTTTGAAAATCTTCCAAGTTCTCTATTTTCTAGAGATGATATAGTTCCATCTTTAATGTATTTTTAGTATGAGAGCCTCTGATGTTATCTTTTTCTTGGGTGTATTGTCTAAAATTTCCCTTTATTTCTTCTGTGGAGCCTAGGGTTGTTTTTTCATTGTTAAATCCAAACCCTGCTAGTCTCTATATTGTATGGCCTTATGCCATTTGCATAATCAATGAAATTTATCTTTTACGAAAAAAAACATAAATTTATATAAAATTTTGGAGATAATTTTAAGTCATCAACTCCACATGTCAAAATGTAATTGGTTACAAATCATTATGTCTTATGCAATAATAAAATGAAAGTTTGCATTTCAGACTGACTCTAGTGTAAATAATGTTGATAATATACGAGATGCATGGTCTTAAATGACACCATTATTGTATAAGTTTAGATTCTGACATTTCAAATTTCATAAAAATTTGAATATTAGATTTTTTTTTTTTTTGAACATTAGAAATTTGAATTAACATAATTTCAATTTCCAGCATTTGAATGTCGTGCTTAAGAACCAACAAACGAGTAGATAGTAAAGAGAGATTAATAGTATTTGGTTATATATCTTTCTTTCGAAAACACCAACGAATTAGTCGATATGTCCGAGTGGTTAAGGAGACAGACTCGAAATCTGTTGGGCTTTGCCTGCGCAGGTTCGAATCCTGCTGTCGACGCTTTTACTTTTGAGTTTTACCAAAATAATAAGGCAAAAACATTCATTTTGTCCCCAAACTTTACACTTACTCTCAATTTCGTCCCCAATCTTTTTTTCCTGTCAATTTCAACCCCAATCTTTCACATTTTCGTTAATTTTATCCTTTGACTAACTTTTTTTAATAAATTAACAACAAACTGTATCCTGTTTTTCAATGTGAATTAGAATTTGAATTTCTTTTTCTATCAATTTTGTATCATATATCGTTAATTACGTAGATTATGTCGTTAATATTTGGTTAAAGTAAGAGCAAAGGATAAAATTGACAAAAATGTGAAAGATTGGGGACGAAATTGACCGTAAAAAAAGATTGGGGACGAAATTGAAAACAAGTATAAAGTTTGGGATGAGATGGGTACTTTTGCCAAATAATAAAGATAAATCCTCATTAGTCATAACGTCCAATAGATCATGAAAAAGCTGTACTCTTTTGCAGATATGAATATGTTTCACGTTATTCCACATTTTCACTCGCATTTAAATTTCTTTTTCAATTCTAAACTTATGACCTTTCTTTTGTCTGTCAGTTCAGTGCCTCCCCAAAAGATCTTTACTGGTGCAGATGAATCAGAGTTGGCACACTTTCACAAGAAAACTATGATGCCTATTTATTATTGTAAATTGAATCAATCTATATATACATGAATTGAAAAGTAAGGGTATATTCAAGGATGTACAGTACAATAACAAGCATGTAACATATGAACATGACATCCTCTCCACTTTATTTATTTATATATATATATATATATGCATATATATCAGCATATACACATACACATTCATGCATAGTTGCATACCAATTGATGGAAAACAAATTCAGGTGTGGGAGATAAAATTACTAATTTAGATTAGAGTTAACATTGATTTTGAATGAGGTTAAGATCTTCAAGTCCCAATCTAAGGCTAAGATCTTCAAGTCACAATTAAAAAACGAACAAAGTTGGAATTGTCATGTTTGAGCAAAGAAAGGGACTAAAGTAGGCAAAAAGCAGACCATATATTAAGAAAAACATGTTTTACATATATATAGCCAAACTATTAACTAATTACAAAATGGTCTTTAAACATAATTACAAAATAGTCTCTTTAACAAATAAACTCCATATATGTATTAGTAATTCAACGAAATAATTACTAATACTCTTCGAACGTGGTTTGGGGTTCTTAGTCCGATTTCGGAAAGCTTGTGAGTATAATCTAACTTATTACAGATTACCACAATTAATATAAACTCAATTCATTATATTCTTATTCAGATTTATAATAAATTAATTACTTATCAATAAATATAAATATTAATCTTACAATAGATTAATGTTAATAAAAAAAAAATTTCAACATAAACAATCAAAGATGTAAAGAGATCAAATATTAATATCTGTATATTCAACTCTAGTTAATTAGCTCGAGAGAAAAAAGTAATTCATTATTTCTATGGTTGCTAATATTTCACGGAACATTATATATATTCTCAGACATGATTAATCATGAATTAATTAGTTGTTTCCTCTATTTGCTGAAATGGTTTATAATAATTATGGTGTGCGAAACTAATGGACAAGCCTTAGGTTACCCAATTAATAAGTGCATATATATAGTTTTAGACAAGAACTTTAATTTAATCCTAAAAATCCGGAGATATATATTTGTTTTTGTTAAATGTTGAGTGTGTCAGTGTGTGTATATATATATAATCTAATAATAATTTTTAATGGAGTCGTAACTTTAAGTTGCATGAAATATTCGAAAAAAAAAATGAATTTCTTTATATGCAAGACCAAAATAATTAACCACTAGGCACTAACCAAATTTTCACATCAACTAATATAATTTCTTTATGTTTAACATGTACGTCCTATTTCATTACCCGTTAATTTGACTTTTCATCCGAAAGTATGAGTAACTTACGTAACGATGGAAACTGAAAAGGAACTAAGATGGCATGAAATCTGAAATCACAAAGGTGAAATTTAAGAGAATCGCGGTTTTGAAAGAATTAAAATTATTTACCATCTTATCAAATTTGAAAATTCATATACCATATATAAATTTTGGTCAATAATCTATTTTGGTCCCTAATATTTATCCTGAATTCCGTTTTGGTCCTTAATGTTCCTTAAAATTTTTATCATTGTCCATAACTATTGAATATGGTTATATCTCTCTTGTTTCAAACCCAAATGTAATTAAATCCGAGCTATGAGTTAAATTTAATGAGTTTTCTTTCTTTGCCCAGTCAGTTAGAGCCATTGGCAAACTAGGTCAAATTAGGCATGAAATCGAGTTTGAAAATGGGTCACTTGTTTTATGAATTTGGTCATATTTTCCTCATTTCAAATCTTAATGCAACGAAATCGGAATTACAAATTACTCTTGATCTGACGAGTTCTTTCTCTATCCAATTCGGATCATTGGCAAACGAGGTCAAATATTACTCTGAAAGTAAGTTTGGTCAAAACATCAATATTAACTTTAGGGCAAAAGTATTGTTGGTACTCCCAATGTTTGAGGTCATTTTCAGTTATACCTCCAACGTTTTTTTGGTCAATTATACCCCCAACGTTTTTTTTTGTATAATTGATAAAAAATGTGAAACGTTGGGGGTATAATTGACTAAAAAGTGAAACGTTGGAGGTATAATTGATAAAAAAAACAACGTTGGGGGTATAACTGAAAATGACCCCAAACATTAGGGGTACCAACAGTATTTTTACCTAACTTTAATTTGAGTGTTATTTGACGTCGTTTGTCAACAATCTCAACTAGACAAAGAAACAACTCGTCAAGAGTAATTATAGCTTCGATTCCAATGCATTCGAACTTGAAACGAGAGAGATATGATCAAATCTATAAAATAAGCGACCCATTTTCGACCCAATTTAACCTTGTTTGACAATGACTCTACTAGACAAAAAAAAAAGAACTCATTGTAGCTCTAATTTAAAAACTTCTGGGTTTGAAACGAGAGAGGAGATATGACCATATTTAATAGTTAAGAATCAATGATAAAACTTTTAAGAAACATAAAGGATCAAAATAGAACAAAAAGAACATTAGAAACCAAAAAAAAAATTTAAGGTAAATATTAGGGATCAAAATAGGTTTGACTTATAAAATTTTAAGAAATAGGGTAAATTACACTTTGGTACCCTGTGGTTTGGTCATATTTCACTTTGGTACCCTGTGGTATTCTCCATTAACACTTTGGTACCCTTTGGAGCTATTTTGTAATTTTAACCATAACAAATTTTTCAAAAATTATATATTTTTCCCAAATATTTTCAGAAAATTACAAATAGGTCCATAGATACATATTATATAGGGACTAAACTGAAAAATTTAAAAATTTTGTGGGGTCAATATGTAATTTTTGCAAAATTTGTTATAGTTAAAATTACAAAATAGCTCCAAATGGTACCAAAGTGTTAATAAAGAATACTATAGAGTACCAAAGTGAAATATGACTAAATCAAAGGGTAACAAAATGTAATTTACCCTAAGAAATAAATGCAAATCTTAAGATAAAACCAAAATGAGAGAGATCTAGAGAGAGAGAGAGAGAGCATGAGTTTGAGAAGACTACACAGAAAGTCATTGAAAATCTGAGGCACAGATATGGGTGTCGGGGACCTAAACAGCAATTTGTCAAACTTGTTTGGACCCACTTCCCACTCACATTTAATTTTCTTATCAAATTAACGTTTTACTTTCCCTTTTCCTTTTCTCAACTTTTTTTTTCTTCTTTCCGTTTCTTTAATTTTCCCTCTCACTTACATTCATTAATTGCATCAACATCACAATTTTCACATAAATTGTGTTACGTACGTACTGTTTTCCCTTTGCACTTTAGAAATGCCTGTGACTAAGCTACCTTTGCTTTTTGTTTGTATATATGTTAAAGATATACCTTTTCAGTTTTACCATTTCCTTTAAGAAAAGTTTACTATACATATTGTTACGTTTTCCTAGTCTCAAGAATCATACTCTTAAAAATAATATTTTTAGAAATATTAAAAAAAAAATCTGTCTCAAACAAGTTAGAATATTTCTGAAGTTATTTTATGATATTCCTGAAATTAATTAAAAAATTTGAGATTAAATTATCAAAAAATCTATATTAATTACTACTCAAAACTTTTCTTTCTTCGTCCTAATGATTCTGCACTCAATTTTCAGTCTATATATATAAAAATATAGCCACTCACATTTTTCAAAATCAATCGTATATATTCTAATTAAATCCTTCACTTCAACCATGTACATCCCATTCCCATGCCATCTTGTTTTCATAATGTCTACGTAATCAACTTAATTAATTGCGTGCATGACTCACTAATCAAATATTTTTGTCGTTTAACTCTTGTTAACCAGTATATATATATATATATAGAGTTACATTTTAATCAAGATTCCGACATTAATATTAATTATATTAGTTAAAAAATACAAAGAAAAACTAAGACAAAAAGACTGCCAAAAGATCCAAACTCAATCCATATATATAGTTGCGTTGGCCTCTAAGTTAATCTTATACTATTTTAACTAATAATGAATCGACCGAGTTGGGTCACTAAAGTCCAGCACAAAAATGCATTGCCCGACTATATGACTTGGCTTATATGTATATATATATAGCTCAATTTTTTCGAGTAGTTAAGTTACAATCTAGCAATTTATTTATTTCTTTTACAATTTTAATCTTACAAGTTTCCTAAATGTTTTACATTTAATTAGTTTGAATGATTAAATATGACTAAATTTATCTTATTTTAAGTTTGAATGTAATAAGAGTTATGTTGCTTTTAACGAGTTTTTTCTTTATTCAGTTGGTATCGTCAGCAAACAAAATTAAGTTAGTCTTTGAAAGTGATGAGCAACTCGTTTTACAGTAAAGTAAGTGAGGTTAGTCATATTTTTCTCGTTCCAAGTCTGATTGCGATGAGTTTACAGCTATGGATTACTCTTAACGAGTTATTTCTCTGTTTAGTTAAGACCTTCAACAAATGAGGTCAAATTGAACTTAAAAGTGATTACGGAACAAAAAAGTAAAAATTTATGAAAAAACTTTCAAGGTCAACTTAACTACCTCATTTGCTGACGATTCTAATTGGATAAAAAAAATATTTGTCAGTAACTCGTAGCTCCGAAATCATCACAATTGAATTTGAAACGAGAGATATATGATTAATTTTACTTGTTTGACTATAAAACGAGCGACTCTTTTTGGAGTTCAATTTGACTGACTGATGGTCCCAACTAGACAAAAAAAATGACTTGTCAAAAATAATTTGTAACTTATGTCTCGTTGTATTTAAACTTGAAACGAGATATATATGAGCACATTCAGCTGTTGAGACTAATGAGTGAAATTTTTAAAAAATTTACAAGACAAAAATTATAAAAAATGGCTAAATTGAAACATACCTTAAAAATAAGATATCAAAATTACACAGTAATGGATATATACATATATAACTCAAATATGTTTATGCATGTGCTCGGTCGCTTAATTATTTCATATATGCAATATTACATACACTAGAAAGTCTCTCAATATAGTACAATCACAATCTCTCACCCATAACATTTTTTTAAAAAAATTAAATTCTCTGCATCATAAGGAGATGCTTCTTGAATTGACCTTGAGACCCTCTAAATTCACAACAAGAATTATATATATATATGTATTAAATTATGTGGGATATATTAATTAATTAATTAAATTATAAGTTGGGGTTTGGGTGTATGTGCATGTATGAGAATTGTTGGGGGTTGTTGAGGGAACAATCATAATTAAGATGGGTTTTGTTGGAAGAGGACGAGGCAGGCAAATTTGGGTTGAGGATAGTGCACCATGGGATCCCACACCCCATATAAAAATATATATTAATATTAATAATATGTGTATACTATTTTATTATATATTCGCATCTTATCAAAAGTCCTTTATAATAATATATACCATTCCCGTGACATACGTTATGGGTGAATAATTGAATTGATAGACCCCTCATCGCTTTGTGATTGTGATCATAAGCCACTACCCCATCTATATATTCTTTTCTTTTTCTTATCAAAATCATTAATGCCTCACTAGCCACCTTTAATTTTCTTATGTATAATTAATAATCTCTCCACAGTACACACTATAGTAACATCAAAAGTTTCAAATATATATACGAAGGACAATGTTATAAATACCATATCAATTGTGCAATCTGCTTTTTCTTTTCTATTAAAAATTAAAAGAAAATTCTAATTTAATCGAAGAACAATATAATGAAGATTTGGGGCATATATATACACCACTTATAATACGGGATTGAATTCTCTATTTTCTTTATATATTTTTTTGTGAAGTTAAAGAGAGAAAGAAAGATGAAGAGAGAGAAAATATAGATTCCATAAAAATAACAGGGAGTGGATCTGCTCAATTATGGGAGTGATAAAGTATGGTGAAGTATGAATCTCAACCATACTTTATCATTTCCATAATTGAGCCGATCCACTCCCTAATAGGCAGGTAGGTAGAACTCACATTTTTTTTCTCTTTCTTTCTCTCTCATACTTTACAAAAATTAGGGAAAAAAATATAAAAGATCCATTACAATAGAATAATTTTTTTAGCCATTTGCAATTTGAGAGAAAAGTGATCGTAAGTCATCAATGATTGTGATGACAACTAAGATCATAAAAAGATTTGGATCCCATAGATTAATTACATGTATAATTAATAATGATTATTTAATCCTACAGTTGAGTAAGTGTATGTATCTTGTACGTAATTTTTCTTAACTTTTCTGTATTCTTTTGGTTTCTCAGCTTTGACAATAAAGTATGGAGTATGATGCGCCAATCATTTGCAAAATTTACATTAAACAAAACTTCATCAAGTGATATTGAAATGAAACCTCAAAACGTGAGTCGTCTCCAATCAAGAAAAGCATCGATCCTTAAAAGTCAACCAAAGGATAATGTTAATTTAGCAGATATGCATGTCAAGTGGAGAGAAATTTAATTTAATTTGTCCATCGGTTAATTACGTTTCAAATAAAAAATGATCATACATGGAGTAAGTATAATTAATATTTAGTGTTGTTAAAACCAAACGGACTGGACGGTTCGATCGATTGAACCGTCAACCGACCACTAAAATGAGTTGGTTCAACCTAAAAACCAAATTAACAGTTAGACTGGATTTAACTGGCCAAAACCGTTGAACCGACAGTCCAACAGCTGAACTGGTGGTCGTCCAACCGCCTACTATTTTTTTTTTTTTATAATTTCACATTTTAACTTTTAAATAAAAAAATTAATAAAATTAGATTTAAAGCACACTTAATTTATTTTATTTTATAAACATATTTATTTGATTTGCATTAAATTTATTATATTTAAAAATCTATCTAGCTGGTAGCTATATATGTGTTGTATTATGTTTATTTTATGTCTTTGTAATATTCTTGTAACGTACTCTATTTCAGTTTAACAAAAAAAATAGAAATGTTGAATTATTAATTTTTTTTTTTTGGTAACAAAAAGTTTAGGTGAGTTGGGCCCCGGGGGCTCACCAAGGCCAGGGCAGGCCTCCAGGCTCTATGAGAGCTTACAGAGGTACTTACAGATCGCCTACCAACAAGGCCCTCACATCGGCAGTGGGAATCGAACCCACGACCTTTTGGGTTATGAGTCAACCCCTTACCAACTGGGCCAACCTTTGTTATTAATTTTAATTTTAATTGTGTGTATATAATGTTTATATTTTATATATAATAAAAGTAATAAATATTTATTATTTGTTGCATCATCTTGTTCGACCGATGGTTTAACCGGTTAAACCGATCAAACCATGAACAAACACTTGTCCGAGTCATTGAACGGTTTGATCCTCACAACATTGCTAATACTTCAGAAATTAATTAATATACGAATTCTGTGCAAATAATGTTAATTAATGATGTCAAATTATCATCTGTAATTAAGTAAATAGTAAAAGGAAAATGAATTAAGATTAGTACCGTAAATTAACAATTTTCTCCGTGAAAGATCTAAATAATATTTTTATTGATAATAGCCCCAATAATTAGGAGGCCCAAATGGCAACGTATGCCCCTGGCCCAATGCGCCAAATACCCACTGGACAAGTTGAAGGGTCGTGAACGCCCTACATCTTGCCAGGACAAGGGCACCCATAAGCACGGAGAGTGAGGGCGCCCACGGAGCGAAAAATAAGGAAACATTCCCTGAGTCAATCAAGAACCAATCAAGGATCGCTCAGGATCCGCTGTCAATCAAGACAAATCATTCAGAGATCCTCTACCCTAATAAACGCCTTGGCCATCAAGGCACATTTGACAGAAAAGGAAATTACGTGGGAGCCAAGGATCATTATCAGATCAGCCAGGATCACAACCAAGCATGCAGGCATTTATGGCAAGATCACAACAAATTGCCCTTAGCCAGTATAAAAGGTTGACCCTTCACGCTAGAAAAAGGTACGCTCTCTACTCAGTCAATTGAAATTATTGAGCTCACAACCATTACTAACTTAAGCATCAGAGGTGAATCACAGGGCCACCCCTTTGTGTTCATTGACTTGCAGGCGACCTTTGACCTAGAGTTGCCTCACCGAACCAGGTAATGACCCCTGGCCAGAACCAGGTTCATCATTTATTATTTCAAAACTAAATAGTATATCATTTTAATATTTCAAAATCTAAGTAGTATATCATTTTATATATTTCAATCTTTCAAAAATTAAATTTTTAATTTTATAATTTTTTAAAGATTAAATTGTTAATTTATTGTTAGAGAATGAATCAAGAAAATTAAAGGAAGGCACTTTTTCCAACCAAATCAATTATTGGGTATTGGATGTATGTGTTGCTTATAAGCTTTCCACTCATTTGTCCCCATGGATTTTGCGTCTTTAGAGAGAACTAAAGTCCATCTTTTGCTCCTAACTCTCACATCAAAACCACTCACATTGCATGCTTATTCCAAAACCTAGCAGGCTAGCATGGACCACTCAAAACAACATAGATACACAAGGGCACATATATATTATATATGTTACACACACACATATATAGGACAAGCCTTTCTTACTAACTTATTCAAACCATCTACTTAATTGGATTGAGAATAATTATTACTCCCTTTTATCTCACTTTGGTTCTTAAATCTTCATCATTATATGTAAGATCTATGTGATTCTTTCAATGTTTGTATATATATACATATATCATTCAGATCTTAGTTAATAGAATTAATGTATGTAAGTTATGCCACCTTTTTTTTCGTATGACCATAATATTCCTCACCCATCTATTCAACGATTTAGATAATGATTGATTATATTCTTGTTTGAACCTAATAATATAATGTCTCATATATATAATCTTTAACAAGACTTGAATTCAAGACTTTACTTATGGGAATTGTGGTAGTTATGACACCTTAGATATATTCACACGATAACTTCCTTGAAAATAGATCTTAATATGACAATGTTCTTATTATTATTAGGGATGAGAGTGATGGCAAGTGGACAACACACACATTTAGATATTGCTTGCTAATTAACGTAAACATAAACATCCATGTATGTGTTAATTAGCCAAAATAAAAATCATGTCGGAATTAAAAGATTAAAATAGGATTATTAATTAATTAATTAAAAAAACAACAAAAATTTTATAAAATTGTGTTGATAAGCATATATATATATACTCCATAAATTAAATTGAGTTGATCGTGTACGTAGGCATCCATAGACAATATGATGTACAAATCACATGAATATGGCCTAATAATTCCTCACTTGGTCCCTTAACTAAGTGGTGGAGAATTCGAATTTTACCTTTAGGTATGAAAAATATTTTGTAGTCAGCCGTTTATTTTTAAGTGAAGGACCCGTAACAAAGAAATTAGTCACTATTTACGACAATGAATACTCTTCGTTTATATATATAAAAAAAAAAGATATACAATGCTTTGAAAGGTTTCAAACGAAACCCCAAAAAAGAGGGGAATCAAAAGATGGTGGTGAAACTTAATATAAATTATGAGACTTGTTGAGAGCATTGAAATGCAATGGGAAATGGTAAAGACTAAAAGGAATTGAAACTAGTTTGATTAGCTTTGGACGTATGTAGCATTGTATTTGTAGGGCCCTCACACCCTAAAACTAGAAAATCGGCCCCCATCCCTCCCAATTCGGTACTACTGATTATTAAATGTCAACAAATGCACCATACATAATATATTTGCAATTAATATATATCTATATATCTATATCTGTATATATATATTAATGTGGACGTAAATCTATGGTGCAAAATGGAGCATGGTACAGTGGTCGACACTCGACACACTACCCCACGTGTCACTGTATTGTCCGTTTATTATATGGTGTGCCCATAGCACAAATTAAAGGCATGTGCCTTAGTACCCTCCTCTATCCAACGCTCCATTTTCAGAGAACTATAGCTATCTATTTATATATGTAACTTATAAAAGGGATCACATTAAGCATACATAAATAATATAAATAGTTCTTTCTTCTTAAGTTATATATCTGTTAGGTCACAAGATTATTTTGGTTTTAAATGTATGTCCAAATATTCATTTTTGTCTTTTATATTTTAAAATGTTCAAATTAATTTTAAATATTGACAAAATGTTTCATTTTGATTCTAAATTATTGAATATAGTTATATTTGTTTTAAGTTCGAACATGACAAGTTCAAAGCTACGTAGTACGTACTATTATAAAAAGTACTTTCTCCATCCAATTGAAACTGACAACAAACGAGATCAAATAGGTCTCGAAAGTAGACTATTCGTTTCACGGTCAAACAAGCCAGATTGATTATATCTCTCTTGTTTCAAGTTCGAATAAGATAAATTCAAAGATACAAGTTACTCTTAACAAGTCCACTGAACTCAAAATGAGATACAAGAAAAATATGACCAAATTCAATGGTTTTGAATTAAAAAATGAAATATTTTGTCAATATTTAGGGCCACCTTAAACATTTTAAAACATAAAAAACCAAAATGAACATTATGACATATATTTAAGACCAAAATGATCATTTGAGCTATTTGTTATATATCAAACAATGTGTTTATCGATCCCTTTCGTAGCCACACCTCAATGATTATGGAATACGTTTGAGATGGTGTTTGTTGTTTGAGACAAAGAACAAGATCAACATATACATATACATATATATACATACATATATACAACATATATATAGTAGTGAAGGGAGTTGAGTTTAATTAGAAAATCGATCGATCATAAAGGCATTAATGTAACCCCACCATTTTTTTCCAAACCAAAAACCAATGGCATTCCATCAGAAAACCCCCACCTCCCTTAGGGCCTCACCCTCTTAAATGAAGTACGATTGTCCCTCACTCACACGTGACTCATTGCCTAGCTCTATTTATATCTCTATCTCTCTATATCTATCTATATATATGTGTGGCCATCCAAGATTTCACAAGCTAACTGGGATTTTCTTCCCGTGGACCCACACCACCTTAATTATACTGTAGCTCGTATATATACATATATAAGTAAAACATAGATCAAGTAAACCTAGGATATATATGGCATGTGCGTGCCCTTCTACTTCAAAACTTGTATTCATGTAATTCGTCATAAACTTTGATATATCTCATTAATTATAAATATAATTTAAAGTGACTAGCACGTAAAGGGAAAAAAATCCCTATGTTTGTCATTGTTATGGTGAGTACTAACTTGTCAATTCAGAAATTTCTGTAAATGGAAACTAAATGGCTTTTAAGATAAATACTTTAGCTACTAGGATGTTGCATAGATTGAAGATTCTACACAAATTAAGCTAGCTAGTCTTGAGGTTTTCATAAAACTATACCCACAATGACCCATGCATGCATATGTGTATTTGTTATTTTACAGTTATATATATATAATAATATTTTTGGAAGATTGATCGATGAAGTACGTAGCTGCAAGATAATATATTAAGTAGCTAGCTAGGAATAGATTTTTAATCTTAATAGAAGAAGATGATGAGATGCATTTGTTTTTATTTTCTTTTTTCTTTTTTTAATTTTTTGAAATCAAAGAAATGGTTAAAGTGGCCACCGCACATAATAAAGAAAAAACAAAAGAAAGTGAGAAATAAAGTGCCCTATACGAAATTGTGTGGTTCCACAAAAGGCCAGAAAGCGAAAGTTCCTTGTTAATGAAAATTAATTATATAGAGAGAGAAGAGAGAAAGGAAGGAAGGAAAAATAATGCCTGAAAAAGAAGAACCAAACAAAAAAGCAATACCAGAAATAATTTCTGTATACAAGGATCATGAGTAGATGTTGAATCATGATTTTAGTGGATAATGGGTCCAAAAATCCAAATTAATTATAAAAAATTCAGAAATGAGAGGTTTTTGTTGGGGAGTGGATGGTGGGTCTATGCTATGATAACAAATAGAACATAATCAATTGTAGCTGGGGGTTTATGATAACAATAATAATAATAATAATAATAATTTTACAATAAATAATACAGAATGTAAGCAATGAACGGTTGGCTGGTGGTCATTTTCATACTTAGGTGGTGGTTACCCACATTTAAAAATAAAATAATAACGATGGATACTAATTAATAACAAGAGCAGCAATCACAAAAGGATTGTTTTTTCTTTTAATTGATGCTTGTGTATATAGGGTATATCTTTTTCTAGGGGTGTTGTTATCACAGAAAGAAATGTCAATTATGGGTAAATGTTAGAAGATCGAGTTGGAGAAAAAGAAAGGGAAGGTGATGAATTGAATATAATGGGGTTGAAGTCCCAAAATGGATCGGAAAAACGAAGAACAAAATATAGATATAGAAAAGCCAAAATTCTAATATACCCCAACAAGAGCAAGTAGAACAAGAAGAACAAAATCTAGATTTGAAGTTTGTAATAAAGCAGGTGATGATGCAGAAGTGGAAAAAGATGTGTAAAAATGATAAAAGCGCACGTGTGCATCATATCAAATAGTAACACTATAGAGATGGTTTGTGCCCAGAAGATCTAGATGGAGAACCTACCTGGGGACCAGATGAATAGTTTCCCTCATCTCCTGGTTTAATATAAAGTTGTTATAAACATTAATCAAACATTCAAACATATATATATCATCCTATATATTCATATTCATATTCATAATATTCATATATATTATATATCACTGCTTCTGCTACCACTTAACTCATAATTTCTTGTCTTCATTTTTTCCCTTTGCTCTACCACTACATACCACCACCAAATTTAAAAAATCATGTTAATTCTAAAGATCAATGGAACAAGGGTTTACCTAAATAAGCTAGCTAGTTAGGCTCAATCTAATTTCTTTCCTTCAAAGTGTTCAAACCCTTCCAACTTTCACTTCTAATTTATATACAAATAAACTAACAATTTAATCCTTAAAAAATCATCGAACTAATAATTCAATCTTTAAAATATTAAAATATACAATTTAGTTGTAGTAAATAATTTTTTTTATGAATTAAATAATATATCATCTTGATTGGAGCTCTTGGGGCTAGGTGAAGACAAAAATGAAACGTACGTCATATATAAGGAGAGGTAATACTATTAAAAGAATGATGTATATGTATGTGGTTGCTTTGGTAGCTCCTAGCTAGTTTCCTTAATGGCATCATATAGTATGTAGCTAGTCATGAGATGATGAGAATGCAGCTAGCTAGTTAGAAATTAATCATTCAAAAAGGAGAGAGAGAAAGAAAGAAAGAAAGAAAGAACTAGATTTCTCCCTCTTAGCTTGTACGTGTGTATATATATATAGCTAGCTTCACTTCAATTCGCTTCAATTCATCATCGATCTCGCCCTCTTCCGATCGATCCCGGTCAACACTCACACAACAAAACAAAACAACAATTGGTGATAGATACAAATTTTAAATTAAATAATAATCGGAAGTAAGTTAATAAGTTAATCAAGTTGATCCATCGATCGATTCACGAGTAAGTTAATATATATATATATATATAAGGCCTTAATCACAATTAATTTATAAATTAAAAAAAAAAGACGGAGAAAGAAATTAAAAAAAATGGATGAGAATAATATAATTAAATTAAATTAAAAATAGTACTATACGGTGGTAGTAGTAGCAGTAGTAGCGGCAGGCGTAGGCGTAGCAGCAGCAACAGTACTAGTAGTGTTTTCACCACCAACACCACCACTAAGCGTAACTGAAATTGACACGTCAGCAGGAGGAGTAATAGTGTCGCCACTACCACTAGCGACTGCCGACACCGACACGTCAGCAGTGGGCTTAGTCGTAGTAGTATTGGGCCGTTTTCGCTTTTTCTTTTCGTAAGGAATCCCTCTTGCTTTTGCTTGTCCTTCCCTTACTTCTCTAAGATAAATCCTTACGGCTCTGGTTCCAAACGGATTTGACTCCGGGCGGCCGCCGTTCTCTTCGTAGGCGGCTCTGAGGCGGCCGATGAGCGCGTCCAGGCTTCCCCACGCTTGTTTCAGAGGGCACGCGCAAGGAGCCGGCGGATTCGGGTGCCCGAAATACGGGCATCCGCTGACGTGGACTTTCGTCTTCCCGAATTGATCCAAATACTTCAAGAACTCGATCACGTGCGCTCCGCTGCACCGAGCTAGCGTCAATGGCGGCTTGTGGTTCCGAAGGTACTGTAAGAACGTGTTCCAGTCTCGCCTCTTCTGCGACTCGTAACGGCTCGGCGGCGCCGGTGATGCCGTCCCTGTCTCCGCCGTCGTTGTCTGAATCGCCGGCTCCGATGAGCCTCCCGATGCTGATTCCATGTATGTATGTGTGTAGATCAAAATTGATGATCAGATGTGGAGGAGATTTTGTTTGTTTTGGTGAATCAATTAATTAAGAAGGAGGAACAGATTGAAAAGAAGAAGGAAGAAAGAGAGAGAGAGAGAGAGAGAAAATGAAAGGGAGAAGAAGAAGATGAAGGGAGGAGGGCTTTGGTGATTGATGGGACGTAAAAAGTATAAGATGAATGAATGAGAGAGACGCGCCCAAGCCTCAAGCTAAGCTCAGCTCAGCTGAGATTAAGAGAGAGAAATTAAAGAGAAACGATTAGACAGGCGGTTAAATTTTTTTTCTTTTGTTACCAGCAACAAAGTGTTATTTTTATTTATTATATTATACATCTTATTATTTTATTAAAAAATAATTATTAAGGTAACAGATCTCTTTTTCGAAAAAAAAAATATTTTTTTTCTTCAAACTTCACGATTAATTTTATCTCTAATATTAGTTTATGTTGCGCAGAAATTAAATTGCTTCATAATTTTATTATATAAACTTTAAATTGTATTATTTATGGATTACCATGCCCGTATACTCTGGTCATGGGGATTAATATTCATACTTGCATGAGTATAGTTACAGTATAGGGATGATAAGTTTTTTGCAGGTCTAGAGACGGGGATCAAAGTATCATACCCTTGTGACAATTTCATTGTTTTCTTTTATTTTAGTTAGATATTAATAACAAAATTTATGTGATTAATGACATTTAATATAAAATTATTAAAAAAGAAACTCAAATTCGAACTCAGATCGAAAAATATGATGCAATCTATCGTTAATTTATTGAAAGAAGTTACAAGAGTGACTAAATTGTTAATGAAAACAAAATTGTGGACAAAATTGACAATAAGTGTAAAATTTGGAAACCAAATAGTAGTTTTACCCGAAAGAATTATCTTTGACAAAATTCGAATTTTTACCCATAAAAATTGAGTTACCTGTCGGATTTTATCATTTTACATGAATTTACGATTTCACATGGAAAATGGTGGCTGCTTTCTGACCCATTCACTATCCACTCTTAGAGGCCCCCACATCGCCACTCTCCTCTGATTGACGTGTATCTCACGCGCACACGTGTAAGTAGATACAGCGGAGCGTTGTTTCCACACGGACCACATGTGGCGTGAGCTTTCTCTTTGTCACGCGTTCTGCCCAGGTGAAAATTTTTTGTATTGCTAATCCAACTTCACAATTCACGTTGCTTATGACTTATTACATCACACTCTCTTGGTTTATTTTGTTGGTAAATCATATTTTGGTATTATAAGGTGATAAACTAGAAAATAGGTTGCACTTACCTAGTTCACCGGATGTGGGCTGCTAGAGCAAAGGATCGATCAAGTATCTGCAAGAGCTTCACAGGGGGGCCTTGCGAAGAGTACTCCGACGCTCAAGTTAGTAAGAGAGAGATATGAAAGTAAGAGAATTCTGAGATGCAAAGAGTAGCTAACCTTAAACTGCTGAGTTGAGCTCTATTTATAGAGCAGGGGGAGAGAGGTAGTCAGCGCGCGGGGCGGATCACGTAGCCAGACACGATCTCCACCAGCGGAGGTGGTGGAGACCGAGATTTGCGGAGCAAGGCAATCGTGGGTGATTGCGTGTCGTCTCGCATGGCGGGCGCCAGGAGACTGGAGAACGTGGGTGTAACTAAGGTCGTGACCCACGATCTCCCTCAGCGAAGTTTGCGGGACAAGGCAGTCGTGGGTGACTGCGTGTTATTATGGAGGCGCGCGCCATGACCCTGGATGGATGACGGCCGCCCCTAACTGTGCAGAGGGCACTTGATTGGCTCGAGTGCGCCTTGCAAGGTGTGGAGGGGAGAAGAGGCCCGGTTCGAGGGCCGTTTAGGCGTACGCCCAAATAGTGATGTATCATAAGGTATAGACGGATTTCATTTGGACGTAGTTACATTTTAATATCATATTCAATAGTTATTAGCATTTTGCTACTTAAAAATTATTTTTCCCGTTAGCTCTTGATAAAAAAGAGCACGTGTATAGTCAAAAACAAAATTTATTATCTTAAACTCAAATTTCACAACCCAACCTAAAAAAAACAATTCAATATGTAATTGAAGACAAAAGATTTTATATTTTTCTAGGCAAAATCATGAAGTCTAAATTTAGAAGAGTGAATTTCATATTTTTTACTATGGATGTGCTTTTTTTTGTTAAAAGATAATAAAAAAGAAGTTTTAGATATCAAAGTACTAACCAAATAGAATAGGGTACTAAAATATTATTTTTGAAAGAACAATGTACCAAAGTGAAATCAATTCATACCTCATATATATTTCTTTTTTGTTTTCATATTTAAACAAATAAATTCTCTTTCCTGTTGGTGGAGGCGAAAATTTAGTATTATTATTCTCGGGATTAAAATAACACAAACTTTAAAGTACATCAAAAGTCAATTAAAATCAAATCATTGAGGCCAAAAAAATAGTTTTAATTTCTTTAATTTCCTTTGTCCTTCCATTCCTTCTCTATTTTCATCTTAACGGATCAGTCTCCGACATCTTGTTTGAACCTACGGTTTATCATGTCCTTCCAGTGTAGTAGTTTCATTTACTCTTTTTTTATTTTTTTTTTAAAAACTAGTTTTTCTTTATGATATTGTTAATTATTAGTTTATTACACATATATACATGCTTAATGAATTGAAGGAGGGGGGAACATAAAAGAAATCTCTCTAAAATGTTTGTGATGACATTAAAATTATAAGAAAGGCATCTTTAAGTATGAAGATTGGCTACATATACACGACAAATTTATACTAACTACAACAACCAATTTATCTATACTATTATATATATATATATATATTCACGCAATATATATACTCAAAGAAATTTATATTTAAATTGTTGATATTAAACTAAATATTATTGTTGAGAAAATTGATATTTTACTCTCTTGAACTGAATTGAAGTACGCTTTAGTGCATAAATTAAATGAAAACATTTGGTATCTCTGAATTTTAAAATATACTAAATAAACACTTCTTAGGCTTTGTTTGTCACACTTAAAATCGACGTACCAGGTAGTTATGTCTTAATTAATGTGAAAAATAAATATTTCAGCAGAGTGAAAAAGACATTATAAATAAAAGGACAATAAATAATTAAAGGAATATTGAAGGATATAGATTTGGCATCAGAGTGGTACAAAAAATTATTTAAAATGTCAGCAAATAATTTTTTTTTTCATCATATCTGATTATTTTCATTGATCGACGCCATGGATCTGTAAATTATAAATGACTAAAACCACAATTTGATCCCTCAAATATTACCCTTTTTTTCAATTTAATTCTCCTTAATTTTTTTCTCATTTTAATCCCTTCCAAATATTTTTGTTATCAAAGTTAGTTGCTCTATCTAATTTTTAACAAAATTGGTAATGTAATACTATTATATGATGATATATACAAAACCCTAGCCGCCTCTCTCTCAAACTATCTCAAAATCTAGCCACTTCCACTATTTTAAACGCTCAGTATCTCTTCGGCCACCGCCTTCGGGTCGTGGTTCTACCGCCTTCATGTCGTGTTCCTCGTTTCTCTTTTTTCTTCAATAAACTCATATCTCAGTTTCCTTTGTGGTTTTCCTGTCAGATCTGATTATGTTTTTTTAGTTTTGAATTCTTGGCAAAGTTTGTGACATCTTTGGTGTGAAGCTGATGCCTCTCATCTTTTGATCATGTTTTTAGACTCGATCTATTATCAAGTATTGGTGGAAGTTGATGACATCTACAGTTAACAATGATTTATCTCCTGATCAATAATGAGTATAATGGTAAATATTTGTTAACAATACATTTTGTGATGATTTTCATCCTTAAGATTTATTCCTTATATGATCAATTCGTCCTCAAGATATATTTTGTATAGGATTTATTTATGCGCAACTGCCCAATAGTTCAATAAGGTTTACTTTTTATGCTTCTTCTATTGTTTCAGTTTTGAAATTTCTTAACGATTGTAAAGGAAATCCAATCCAGCCTTTTCAACTAGCGGGAATCATTTAACTTTTATCTAATATATTTTTCTTATTTATAAAAAAATACTATTATATGATGATGTGTCAAGTTAAGTTTTTTAAAAAATTAATCCTTGTAAAAAAATTAAAATTAATTTTTAAAGAATTTGACTTTATACAATATCATTTAACAGTGGCACGTCATATACTCCATTAAAAATTAAATGAAGGGACTAACTTTGATAATAGAAATATTTGTGAGGGACCAAATTAAAAAAGAATTAAGGAGGGAAAAATTGAGAGAAGATAATACATGAGGAACCAAAATAGAATATTAATCAATTTTAAATTAACATCTATTAAAGAAATCACAACATGTCAGCATAAAACACCCGTTATCATATCAAAAATAATAATAATAATTAGTCGCTTAAAATACTAATAATCCAGATATAACCAGTGGGATGATGATTGGCCAAAAAAGAAATAGAATAATGATGATGAGTTTAATTTGTAAATTTTAATGCGTTGCAGTATTCAGATCAATTATAAATATTAATAAAGAACTGTGTACGATAAACAATCTTTTATTGACTATGAAAAGACATTTGCAAATAAATATGTATATGTATATACTCAAGTAATAAGTACACCAAAATTAAATTTCTATATAATTCAACGATCAATGATGAAACTCGAGGAGGTACTAAAAAACAGAGAATAAATAAAGCTACTGATATAATGATATTTCTTTCTGGGAACGCCTTAATTATATCTTTGCTTTCTTAATCCCAATTAATTAATAATTAAAGCCACACTAACCTTTTCAATTATATCTAACTACATATTCTACTTATACATATCTATATATGAGTATGATCTTTATTTTTTTGCCTCAATATGAGTATGATAATTTGTGTTGGTCATTAATCACTTAAACCTTTTTTAGTAGGTATAAATTAAATTGATCGATCGCACCTTATTATTGTGAAAATAATCACTAATAATATTGAAGGTAAACTAAAACCTCTCATTTGTGAGAGAAAATTCTCTATGCTGTGAGAGTTTTTAAGTGAAACATCTCAACGGCGATGACCCTTCCTTTGATTTTAGAGTTTTGTGGCGACGACGTTCTGGATTAGGGCTTCTATGGCGGCGTTCTGTGGCGATGAATCTGTACTAGGCATTCCACGGCGGCTTCTAGCTTTCACAGCGGCTTCCTGGTTTGGTCCTGATTTTTGGGTGCTCTTCCATGGTGTCATTTCGTTTTACTATCTTATTATTGTTACTTTGAGTCTGTTTATATCTTTTTTTAGAACAATCATTGAGGTTACTTGCCTTCTTGTTTGGAAAGGTTTGTCTCTTTTAGATGACTTTATTTATGTTTCCTATTTTTTAGATGGTTGTAGCTTTAGTTGGATCCCTAGATCTGCTAACTTAGCAGTTGATTATCTTGCCAATTTGTCTAAAACGAGGATGGGTCTTCTTGGATGGGTGGGTTGTAAACCCCTCACCTTCGTCAGTTGATATCTTCTCTAGTGTTGTTGTTTATACTAGGGAGGGATTGGCTTTTTTTACTTTGTTTTTGTTTGTATTGTGCTTGGCTTTGCCTTACTTTTGAATGAATTATGTTTCAGGCCAAAAAAAAAATATTGAAGGTAAATTACATTTTCACTCGATTATTTCACTGATTAGTAAAAAGCTGACTTTTTAAATAATTATTAGGTAAATTACATTTTGGAACCTTGTGGTTTGACCCTAGTCCATTTTGATACTCTATGGTTTAAAGCGTGACACTTTGGTATCCTGAGGTCTCCATCATTACCCTTTTGGTACCATGAACAATTTTTCTGTTATTTTCTTTTTACAGAATTTGGCACGTAATAACTTACATGTGGACTTACTAAAACTCAATTTTGTCTAACATTTTGTCACAACAATAAAGATTAAACGCATGCTTTTTGAAACCTAGTTCTGAATTCTCTCAAAACTTTCTCAGCACCCAACACTAAAATCATTCAAAAATTTTGAAAAGCATATGTTTGATCTTTGTTGTGACAAAATGTAGGACAAAATTGAGTTTTAGTGAGCCCACATGCAAGTCACGTGCCAAATTTCATTTAAAGCTAACGGAAAAATTATTCATGGTACTAAAAGGGTAACAATGGAGACCTCAGGATACCAAAGTGTCACATTTTAAATCAAATGGTATATTAAAGTGAAATGAGGTCAAACTATAGAGTATCAAAATATAATTTTTCTATAATTATTTGTGCTTTATTATGCTTGTGAAAATTCTTATTTCACAAATTATTAGAATATCATTTACCTATCACACATGTATGTCAATATGTATATTAGTTTATTGATACACTCTTACACCTGTTTGACGCATGTTTACGTCATCTAATATTTGATAAATTCAATAGCAGAATATGTGATTTTATCTTTCTTTTTTTTTTCCATTGAAAGAAAAAGGTTAAAATGAAAGTAATGAGGGGGGTAATGTAATAGTATAAGGTAGGAAAATAGGAAGCCATATATATGTGGATTGTATGGTAGCAATCAAATTCTATTATGGGAACCCTAATGCCTAATAATATTCTGTATTCACATCCTTTCGTAGACGTCACGCCCAAACTTTTCTCCTTCTAACTCGGCTTTTTATTACTCTGCCAAACTTCTCCTTCCTTTTTTTTTTCTGAAAAAAAAAATTCATGATTAAATATGCTTTCAAAATAACTCATTTTTTAACATTATATTTATTTGTACGATGAAAAATCACAGTGGTAAATCAATTGATTAAAAGTGCTAAACTCCCATTTGAAAAAAAGAAAAACATAAGACTTAGGATTTAGGAATGAGTTAGGGATGACAATGGGTGGGTATTTGTTTATTTTATCACTATTCGTATCTGTATTCGTTCATTAATCTCTCCAATATCTATATCATATCCGTATTCAATATTCGCTATCTGACGGGTACCCTAAATATCCGAAATACCCTAAAATAATAGATATAGGATATAATATCATAATTCAAAAATCGGATATATTCGATATCCGATATTCAATATCCGTTAATTAAAATAAATTAATTAAAAATATAATAAAAAACATATAAAATATTTATATTATAGGGTATCGGATATCGGGTACCCAAACTATCCGTTCATTTCGAACGGATACCAGATAGTTGATTTTTTATTTTTCAATACCCGTACTCTATTCGATATCCAGTATCCGACGGATATCGGATATTTTTTACGGGTGAATTCAAACGGATATCTTATAAATTTTTGAAGAAATGAGTATGAGTGGGTTGATTTTTGAAGAAAATTTCAACCTAACCCATCTATGTGCGAGTTGGATTATATTTGATTCGTAAGTCAACAAAAATGATTTTTTTAAAAAAAATATATAATTTTTTTTATAAAGAGAAAAATTATTATAAATTTTTGAATAATTAAAAAAACTAATACATTAAAAAAAATTAAAAATAAATCAATTGAAATGCACCCCAAACATATATATATATAATTATGTAAATTTTAAAATCATAATATTTTGATTATAAAAAATTAACAATATAAACATATAAAGAAATGACTCGTCAAAAATAACTTGTTTAAAGAAATGACCCCAAACATACTGTAAAATAAGCGGTCCACTTTTAGAGTCCAATTTGATTTTATTTATTGATGGCTTCAACTGGACAAAGAAATGACTCGTCAAAAATAACTTGTGGCTTGGAACTTATCGCAATTGAGCTTAAAATGAGAGAGATATAGTCACATTCAATCGCTAGGATCAAATATATGGGTGAAACTTTTAAAAAAGATATAAGACAAAAATCACAATATATATATATATGATCAAAATCGCAACTTACACTAAAGATAAGGGACCATAATTGTACTTTAGCCTTTATCACGCCACATCAACATGCCACATTAATGATGATAGAGTTTTTTTTTTTACAAAGATGTGAAATCAAAAAGGTAAAAAAAAATGATGAATTGATTTGTAGCTTGACCAAAAGATTAAAAACTAAAATTGCATTTTGACCTAAGATTTTTTTAATTAAAAACTCATTTATATTCTCTCTTTAATAATTAATCATTAAAAAGTCATCTTTTATATTCTTTCACTATGAATCTATTATCATTGGTCACAAAAAAAAGTATGATGTGTCTTTATTTCATCAATAAATTTTATAATAAAAATTATGAAATTCTTAGATAAATTAACCCTGTTTAAAAATTGAATTCATGATGAAAATTCATATTGGAGAGCATCCCTTTGCTAATCAGAAAAACAAAAATTAGTGAACCATTTGAGTGTTCCAAGATTTTCAGAATCCTGAGCAGTTAGCTTCCCATGTTGGAATTTTAATCGAATATTCTTGCTCATGTTAGATCATATCTTAAATAATCTAATAGCCGCAAATAATAAATAGGCATTAGGCAAGTACACATAGTGGAACCCAAATTACTTGACCTTAAGATTTAGTCTAATCAGATGGGCACCAACTTGCCTCATAAACTGATCATTACTATTAGGATAAGGTTAAGTACAATTCGAATTGTTTCAATAATTATATTTTTATTTTTAAAATTTATAAAGTATTTTTAGTAATTCTAAACCATATATATTTTTTTTGAAGTAGAATTTTTGTTTCTTATCAATAGTAAAAATCTGATTCTCCATGATTTTTTTTCTAATTATTAAAACTTTATTGTGAAGAAGATCAGATTTTTTTTATAATCTTTTACCTTTGTAAACAAATTAACAAAAAACTATCTCCATTAATAAGAATTTAAAATTTTCAAAATTCGATCCGTAAAAACCTCTGTAAGTGTATTTTTGAATTTGGAGGTATGTCTTGACTTTGGACTGGAGCGACTTCCCCTTACTTAAATTTTTTGTTACCAAAAAAAATCAAACTCTTAGAAATATAGTCCATAAAAAGTATTCCTCAAGTCAATTTTAATTTCCCAGCAAAAACTAATGACTATATAATTATTGTTTCTCTTTATAAAGCACAATTCAAATTGCTTTAAGAATTTCAATTTTTAAACAAATATAAAATATTTTAATAATTCTAAACAATTTTTTAGTATCAATATTTTTTTAAAGTAGTCGGGCTTTTTCTTATTATCAATAGAAAAAGCTAATTCTTCATAATATAATTTCTAATTATTTAACTTTATTGTGAAGAAGTTCAATTGTTTTTTCTTTTTATCATATGTCTTATGTTTTTATTAACAAATTAAAAAAACTATCTCCTTTAATAAGAATTTAAACTCTTTAAAATTCAAAATCCTAGATATAAAGTCCATGAAATTAAAAAAGTATTCCTCAAGTCAATTTTAATTATAATTCGATAAAAACACTATTTTTGTCCCTAAATTTTAAAAAGACAAAATTTTGTTGTTGTTGTTGTTGTTGTAAACAAGTTTAATAATTTATTTTGAAATTTTTTTAAATAAAAAATAAATTATAATCATATTTTATATTTTAAATATTATTTATAATTTTAAATTTTGATTTGATTATAACTTTTACTTCATTGTATTTTTATTATTTCACATATAATCTTATCATTTTCAATTATTTATACTATAGTTATATTAAATATATAAACTCTTAAATTGATGATAAGAAATAAATTATTATTATTATTATTATTATAACATCCACTTGTATATATATTTGTTTTATTTATTTTTTATATAGTAGTGGACTAGTGGTTCTTTGATTCTCCTCTCCCCGTGATGCATTTTCGACTGTCGAGAATAAAATCACAGGAAGATTTATCACAATAATCATTTATATGCTCTTAACTAAAGATAAATGTTGAATATATGAGAGCATTATATATATGTGCGAAAGTTAATACTAACCTCAATATATATATCCAAAAAATTCAGTTATAAATAATCAAAATATACTACTCAATCTCTAAATTATTGTAATTGTCATCGATTTGATCCTTAGGGACAAAAAAAATAAAAATTCAGTATAAATTTATGGACCAAAAAATATTAATTTAATATAATTTTAATGACTAAAAAGTATAAAATCAATTTAAATTCATGGGCCAAATTGTCACTAAGGACCAAATTGAAATTTTTCAGGGACCAAATCGTGTATTTCGATTATTCAAGGACTAATTAGTTGACTTGGTGTAAATTCAGGGACCAAATAGTAAATTTTCTCAAAAATATTCTTCAAAATAAGGAATCCAAGAAGATTCCACTCTATACAAGATGATATATTCCTAATTTATAAGTTGGTTCCTGCTAATTAACAAATATTAGTTTTAAAAAAGAACATTCTCATCTAAATCAACATTCACCACCACATTGAACAAAACTTGTCGCCACTATATTACTCTTTTTCAAAGGAAAAAGAAATCATTTGACAAAAAGAACAAAACTTGTATATTTTTTGCTTTAGATATTTATTATCAAATCTTTATTAGATTATGAACACTATAAAAGAATTTTCTTTCTGGAAAAGGTTAGTGATCACTAATCAATAAGTAAATTAGAAAAGAAAATTCTTTATAAATTATAATTCAGTAAAAACATTATTTTTGTCCCCAAATTTTACATCAGCTTTTAATTGTTTTCCCCAATATGTTTTTTGCTATCAATTTCCTCATCAATATTTCATATTTTGATAAATTTTATTATTTGACTACCTTCTTTCAATAAATTAACAACACATTTTATCGTGTTTTTCAGTCTAAGTTAAGATTTAAGTTTCTTTTTCCATCAATTTTACATTACATGTCACTAATCACATAAAATTTTTCGTTAATATTTGACTAAAGTAAGTACAAAGGATATAATCGATCAAAATATAAAAATTTTGGGGACAAAAATTGATAGTTAAAAAATATTGAGGATGCAATTGAAAGTTGGTGCAAAATTTAGGGACGAAAATAGTGTTTTTACCTACATATTTCTCACAAATACTTTTGTTACAAATATATGGAAACTTGCATTTGATGAGTTTCATCCTTTTTCAAATCATGGTTTGGTATTAGGGAGTTAGAATTTTGAGTATGGCAGGTGAAAATAGATTGTGGCTGTTTTCACTTTTTCTTTATAAATATATTTTGGCTGATTAGTTTCTAAGATTTATTAAGTGCAGAAAATTTATCTTGACTGAAGTTTGAAACTATTTTATGTAAGAGAAAATAGTTCGTCTCTCATAACTTTTTATCCATGAGTAAGACAAGTAATATATAAGTGTTTGGCCAAATCTCTTAATAATATATAGGGTAAATTACACTTTGGTACCCTGTGGTTTGACCCTATTTCACTTTAGTACCCTGTGGTTTGAAACTTGACACTTTGGTACCCTGTGGTATTCTCCATTAACACTTTGGTACCCTTTGGAGCTATTTTGTAATTTTAACCATATCAAATTTTGCAAAAATTACATATTGACCCCAAAAAATTTTCAAAAAATTACAAATAGGTCCCTGGATACATATTATATAGGGACTAAAATGAAAAATTTAAAATTTTTTTGGGGTCAATATGTAATTTTTGTAAAATTTATTATGGTTAAAATTACAAAATAGCTCCAAAGGGTACCAAAGTGTTAATGGAGAATACCACAGGGTACCAAAGTGTCAAGTTTCAAACCACAGGGTACCAAAGTGAAATAGGGTCAAACCACAGGGTACCAAAGTGTAATTTACCCTAATATATATGATGTATTTTTATCATAAGATTGCTAATATATAATTAGAAGGTAAAAGAAGCAGTCACTACTACTACTGATTTTTTTTTTGGGTGGTGTCACTACAGTTGTTGTTAACACTTTTGTGAATGAACAATTTTAACGGAGACAATTATAAAAAGAAATAGACAATTTTCAGTAGAAAAAAAATATTGATTTATGACATATTTGTCGTCACAAATACTTAATAATTTTTTAGGCCAAAAAAAATACTTAATAATTTTGAAAAGTGGTAATAAATTATTATTATTATTATTATTATTATTTATTATTATTATTATTATTATTATTATTATTTGGCTTCTATTCCTCTTAATTAAAAAATAATTTATATTACCAATTAAAATATTTTTTTAGGAAAAGGTCTTGTAAGATATATTAGCTAAAAGTTATTTCTATATTTTAAAACTAAAAATAATAACTAAAATTATCAATTTATTTTATTTTATTTTTATGATTATTATTTTAAGTTATTTTTTCAAATTTCATATAATTAACCACGCAATAAAGATATTGGTTAGTTAGAAAAATCCTCAAAATAAACACCTAAGAAATGATAAAGTTTTCTATGAAAAAACTTGCTGATAGAAGAACGACTTGTACTGAATTTGGCAATGTAAGATTTCCTAACAACCAATGGGCATCCCTCACCAAAAAAAAAAACAACCAATGGGCATCAAGAGGCTGCTCTAATGGAATGGGCTAATAATTATATTCTTTACATTGTGGTGAATTTGTGATGAAAAGAAATATCTATATTTAATATTGGATATCATTTTTAATAAGTCTCTACACATCACAAATTATTAGCCTATGATAGAGGTTTAGGTAGTTGTCTGTCAATGAAAGAGGATTTATAATTATTTTTTCCTAACAAATTGTATCGTGTGTATAAATTCATATAACACCCTCTATTTATAAAAGATCCTGAGGTCCCTCTTCCCAAAGCTAAACAATGTGGGATTGTGAGAAGAATACTCAAAAAATCCTCCCTTCACCTAAACTCTCCCATTATTTCATCACTCTATCAAAAAAGTGAACTCTCCTTTCAGCGAGGAATGTTTATAATTTTTTTTGTCTAAAAATTATAATTAGTGAAGTAGAACCTCTTAATAGGACCGTGAAGTGGGTCTTGAGATATCAAACTACGTTAAAGTTTGTGTGTGTTTCTTCTCTTTCTCTTCCTTTATTTGTTTTATGGATAGCGCTTTTGTCTAACAAGCCATATTGGAACAGTGGTTTTGGCCTAAGGAGGAAGAAGAAGGGTGACCAATTTGAGAGAAGAACTCGGTCGAGAGATATGAGCAATGATGAGTGTCATTATTGTGAAAAGTTGAGGTACATGTAGATGAGATGCCCAAATTTTAAGGAGGACTTGAAAAACTTGAAGGAATAGAGAGGCAAGGCTAAGGTAGCTTCTTCTTCAAATGAGATTAATTATGGAGTAGACTTCCTACTTTATTTGACTAAAGAAGGAGAGAAATCTTTAGTAAGGGATGATCGCTGCAAAAGCAAAAAAGATCATAAAGCTAAGAAAAGAATTCAATTTTTCTGATAGAGCAAGTGAAACGATAATGGACCTTAGATGAAGAGAGAATTGTTGAATATTCTTCTCAAAATCCCATGTCACTTGGTTTTGAGGAGGGGAGGAGCCTTGGGAAATTTTATAAAAAGGGGAAGTTTTATATGAGTATAATAAGATTTGAGTAGTTGTATGTCAATAAAAAAGAGTTTATAATGTTTTTTTCAAAAATCATATTGAGAAAAATTTATAATTTTCTTATCCAAAAATTATAGATAATAAAATTACCTCAGTAAAATCATAGAGTATATCTTGAGACAATGAACTATTAAGATTTATGTGTAGTTCTCTCTTTTCTCTGTAATTTACTTTGTAGGTTGTGCTTTTGCCCAATACTTTGAATAGTTGGGATTAATAATATACTATCATAAGCAATAAACTTTATACTCAATTCAATTAACTAAATTGAATTAAGGGAAACTAAAAAAAAAGCAAAGAAAAGATAAAAACAAGATCCAATTTCAAATTGTGGGGATTCATTCCTAGTTACCTATACATCATTACATTTACATGTAAAGGTGTCAAAAGCGAATTGGTTATTAGAGTGACTTACATTTAATATCTTCATCAATAAATATAATTTAGGCAAAAATATAGAGTATGTGATCATTTTCATTTATAGTTTCAAAATTTTTTCAGTTAATTATACCTTTAAAATATGGAGTTAGTTTCAGTTATAAACCAATTTTTTTAGTCAATTATATCCTTAATATTTCACATTTGAGTCAATTGTACTCTCAATTTAAGAGTATAATTAATAAAAAAAATTGGGAATACAACTGATACAAAAAGAATTGAAAATATAATTAACTTAAAAAAGCTTTAGGAGTATAACTGATCTAACTCAATACTTTAGAAGTACAATTAATAATTAAAAAAAACTTTAAGAAATACAATTAAAAATAACCAAATATTTTGAGGGTAATAAGAGTAGTTTTCCCTACAATTGATCCGTTTTATAAATTGTCTTGATGTTACAATGAAAATTGTTTTGAAGTTTGAAAGAACTGGACGTCAATTCTCTTATCAAAATAATGGATGGATTAGGATTTACTGATTTAGGAATGTTCTCTTCTCTTCCCATTACTTCATATTTATATTTTATAAAAAGAATGACCCGTCCACAAACACCTCTTTATTGAGTTTTGATAATTTCTTCGTACACCCCATTTTAGTGGTTGTCAATAAATTAGATCTTTTCTTTTCGATTAAATATAAATTAGATCTTGAAAGAAGCATATATCATGGAATAAGTTCTAGTTGTTTAATCTGTAGACTAACAAATTTATGATAATGTAAATGTCAAACTCAATACCCCACAAACCCAATGGTTTCCTTCTTTTGCATATTTTTTCTCAAATCCAAAAGATATGATCATATGAGTTTCACACGTACGATGCCCCCACCACCAAAGATTCCTTCTAATTATTCATCATGGCAAGCAATCAAAGGAACACATAGCCAATGAACTCGTGATATCTCAAGTCTCAACATTCATTTTTTTAATTTAGTGTTATACTTAAAATCGTATTATTAGCTTCTTTGAAATAACCTTACATGTCGTTATTCTATTAAAAAAAACCAGCGTATATCGGGCATTTATCAATCCGCACTCAAATTTTATCTAGAAAAAAATTAAGGTCAAAATACAAATTTGGTCACAAATCTTTTGTTCAGTTCTCAATTTGGTCTCATATCTTTTTTTATTAC
Source organism: Chamaecrista fasciculata (assembly GCA_003254925.1). Taxonomy (NCBI): domain Eukaryota; kingdom Viridiplantae; phylum Streptophyta; class Magnoliopsida; order Fabales; family Fabaceae; genus Chamaecrista; species Chamaecrista fasciculata. The sequence continues at coordinate 46,682 of QANZ01021877.1, read as the reverse complement.
AAAGTTGATCCCATATCTTTGGGTCAGTTGCAGAATTAGTCCTATATCTTTGAGTCAAATCCAGAAGTGGTCTCATATCTTTGCAAAAGGATCAACCGTTGGTTAGTTTGCAACGATATAAGATCAATTTTGTAACTTGACCAAAAAGTATGAGATCAAAAATTAAATGGGACGAAATTGGAACCTTTTGCAAAGATACAGAACCAAAAGTGAAACTAAATTGAAAACTAAACAAAAGATATAGTAACAAGTTTAAACTTTGACCAAAAATTAAATAAGGAAAGACTTCAATGTTGGGGTACCATCTATCGAGATAGAGTTTGACATGTGTTAAAAAAAATAGGCCCAATCTTAACGTATACCTTTCATGGCTTTGGATCCCCTGCCGTACCGCAAGGCGTGCGGTGCGACAGGGACCAATGGGAGTGCGCCATGTGGCGCCACCTGCACACGTGGCGCAATCTCATTGACCCCTGTCGCACCGCACGCCCTGCGGTACGACAGGGGATCCGTTCCCACCTTTCATGATCCCAGCTATACCATAAGACTATCTGCTGTGTTCATCAACGGTAATTACTAATTAGTGAATTAGTGATCCATAATTATATTGTAAAACTTATTGTAATAATAGTATTAACTATTTGCACATGACTTATTTTTTTATGAATTGGCTACCATCTACACTCCTGTTTGAGTGTTAGCATACGCCAAATGAAAGCGTTATTCTGAGAAAGTGACCCCATTGATAGTGGAGCAAGCAATCTTTCGTACTTCATAAAATCCTTGGGGAATGAGTTCTTGCTCCCCAATCCCGGTATCTCCCAGTCTGACAGGTCAAGAATTAATCATTTTGCGGATCTGAGCTTCATTTAAGGGTTTACTGTTGACTAATTGATTACTGCATACACAAGGCGAGATTTGAACTCCTAACACTTGTTTAAACGATCTAATGAGCTAACCACTAGACTAACCAAATTTAATCACGGCCAAAATATTAAATTTAGTGGGGAACTTGAAATTTTATTTTGTAGGTCTAGGTTTGAATATGAATCTAAGCGTCAACGAGTTTGAATTTAGATCCGAGTGTCAACGAGTTTGAACTTAGATCGGAGTAAAGTGATACTCTACTCATAATAATAAATATTTATTTCTATATATAAAAATATAATGCTTTAAAATTTTGTGTTGAAATAATATTAAACTATTAAAATAAAATATAAAATATTTCATACATATGATTTATTTTTTTTATTTGTTGTAATTATGAATGAAAAAATTGATGAAAATGAATTTTATATTAATACAAAATTATTTTTTTAAAAATCTTTCCTAAGTTCAAATATGGGGATCATACTATTCGGAGGGTTCGAGAATGAGAATATAATACCCTTTTCTTGATCATCCAGCCTTGGTCCTCTTTTAGTTTGTTAGGTTTTCTTTTACGACCATAAAAAAACAGTAAAGTGAGGGTATTAGCAACACCGCATTAAATGCAAACTAGGGATGGAATGAAAAAATGCACAAAAAAAAAAAAGGAACTTTCCCACCCTCTCTAATACAGTTGAATACTTGAATTTCTGCAATACAAATTTAACTATGTATAAGAATGGTATTGCACCACCAAAACACGGGAGTGGATCAGTTTCATGAAGTAGCTGAGGTAGTAAAAATCAATAATAAATTTACACTAAAATCCAAATTTTATACTGATCTTTCTTTCTCTCCTTTCATTTCATACTTCAGCCATACTGTAATTTAGTTTATCCACTCCCAAAACTTAGCACATGAGAATTAAGTTTGGCCAGAGTGCTATACCTGGCTCAGTTAATTCACAAGGCAATCAGAAGGGGCAAGAATATCAAGTATGGATGATCCTGTCTTCCCAGATTAGTAACTAGATCAACAGTATATAATTCTGCAAACTTGTGTAATAAGATTTTTAAATAAGTTTTATATCTAACATGCTTAAATATTTATTCATAATTAATTTAGTTTATTTATCTTTAAATCTACTTAAAACCCTCTTTTAAAAGAGTAGATTTTGGTGAAAATGGAATCCAGAAATACTACCGCTGAACTGAATCCTTATAAATATAATTGTAACTACAACACTTACTTCAAATTAATCATAGGAGACCACAGAAAGTGCTACACGGAGGTCATTTGATGTTCCACTTATGTACATCCGATAAGTTTGCATCTCAGTTTGAGAGGCATTAGTGTCAGGAGCTGCATAGTGACCATTGACTTCATCACACAGAGAAAAAATAATCTCTCTGACGATTGGTTCATGGCCATTGAGAAGATTGCCCATGCTTAAAACTTTTCTCCAAGACTGATTGGCAGTGGGAGGACTAAACATATTTGACACCACTTCTCTCTCATAATTCCTTACTTCCAGTTTCTTGTCAAACTCCTAAGCAAATAGCATAGAGAAATTACATGTCAGTCCATGATTAGGAAGATTTACTGTAGGACGAGACTTTAGACGAAGTTCTTTTGATGTTTATAAAGTGATTCTTCAATAAAAATAAAAATAAAAAGCATAGCATGTAGCCAATTTTCCTGCTGACATTGTCTTCCTGATTGCTTCAAAAAAATTCTTGACACCATAATTATTTTAGAGAACCTCATCACAAACACTTGATAAACATCACCAGAGTTTTTTTTTTCTAATATCTATTAAATCAACAAGCCATTGGCATAGAGGGATTTCACCTTATTGACGGTGTCTTCCTTTAAGCCTTTTCCCATTCTTGGAAGATAGAAGCTGTAGAAATCACTAAAAATTTCTTTAGAGAGGCGGGGTGCCCTTAAAAGCTTACGATGAAGAGATGCTGCAAGAGTTAATAATTTCTCAACATGCTCAAAAACCACACATAGCCGTCTTAGGTCTCCAATGGTCTCACTATCTGTGGAAATGCGATTTACTGCAATAAAACAGAACTAAATTAAATCTCATTCTAGTCCACAGAAGAGTCAAAACTAGTGAATAGATACCTCGCAAAGGCTTCAGTCCGTTTGCCATAGTAATGTATAGTTGGTCCATTCTAGTCACCATTTGTTTCAGTTCTCCATAACTAGTCTGGTTTAATGTGTCAGCTGCTGCTCTGAAGGAAGTACAAACCATCTGTTCAAGCAATTGATGTGGCCGTAGAGTTTCCAGGTAATGAAGCACCTAGAAAGTTCAGGAGCTACATATATTAGAGAGAAAGCAAGATACAGGGAAAGTGGGAGATATACCTCAATTCTCAAGCAACCCCAAAACATGCACAAACATTGTCTTTTCTTTCAACAAGTAGGATATGCAAATTTATTTGACAAATTAGCTTGATCACAAGAAAATGTAACACGTAAGTAAACTATAATATTTAAACTTTTAACTACCATTCACTTGGCCTCATCAAACAACATATTCTGGAATAGCCAAGGCTATCAATACAAGTGGCCACACGGCTCCCATGAAAATTGCCTGGTCAAGTCAGTCCAGGTAGACTCTATTTTGACAGGTCAATGAAAAGCCAAACGGGCTCTTCTCTCTCTTTCCTTCTATTATATATATATATTCTGTATAACCCACCATTGTCAAAAATGAAAAGTAAAAATATGAATGAAACATAAGTTTCAACCAAAAAAAAAAACGAAGTAACTCAACTAATATTCAATCAAGACAAATTCATACATTAACTTTTTTGTTTGGCCTGAAAATTCATACATTAAACTAATCATGATAAATTTTACAACTAGATTCATCCACCTACTTAGGTGGGTTAAACAAGAAAACAAATAGAGTTAAATACTGATAGAACTGAAGCAATAAACCAAGACAAAGACACAGAATGCAACCTATATTGGATATATAACAGAACAATACAGCCCTTACTCACAAAACACAGAAAACTAAACCAGTCCTCAAGCAAAACACACACACAATATGCTCAAGAACACACGAGAACACTCAACAAACAATAACATAGGCTGGCTTCCAGGAGGCCAGTTCTTTCCCTCCAAAGTCCCTTGATTTTCGCTAAAAAACTACCAATGCAACAGTCTCCCTACAAAAGGCATGCGCACCCCCAGCACCCTCTCACAATCCTTCCACTACTTGTCAAAATTGGTTATGCCTAGTGTCTCTCTCCTCTCCGTACTGTCCAGGATTGCTCCCTTTCTCCTCTGATGCACTCCCAACCCTTTTGATGCAAGCCCAATGTTGCTAGGCCCAACCTCTCCTTCTTTCTCTTTTGTTCTTCTCTTGTAGGTATTCCATTCAGTAATTGGGCCAAGCCCATCAAATACCGTTCTGATAACTATTTGCCTAGAAAAATTAGACATTGTTCATGTTTTTAATTACTTGCCTATTCATAAGGTTCTCAATCAGCCGGGACTGCGTTTTAAGGCAAGCTATCTCATGTAGATATAATAAATGAACATTTCCATTTTTAATTGCACATCCACAAGAAATGAGATAAACAAGAATGTCCCTTCATATGTATACTTGTTCTCACAAAAACTAACCAAAAAGAAGCCACTGTCCACTATACAAAACACAAAAGTGATGCACCATCTAACTCCCACAAGTAAATGCAATAGCAAGATTGACTTCTGAAAGTTATGCTTTAAGCTCTTTGCATTAGAGAAATAAAGATGAGCCACACATAGGCTCGTTGTATTCTAAATGTTGGATTAAGAAAATGAATTGAATTCCCAGACACTTCCCCAATAATACCAAGATGCATTTGAGAAGATTTTCTCCAATTGCAATGGTGGCGAGTCCAAAGTAGTCGTAAGGCAGCAACTATGCAACAATAAATCTTCTGCATTTCATACATAGATGAATCATCGAAGTGAGTTCTTATTGTTGAGTGGTATAAACCATGAACTGTATTTCTTACTCAACTTCATCTGGATGGATCATCATACTTTCAGTAATAATTTTATGTTAATGATCAAAATGTGTCATTTACAGCCAGTCACTTTCAAGAATGTTATTCCCACAAGCAACAGGACTCCATCACTGCAAATACAGAGTATAGAAAGACTTACATTCATAGATTTTAAAATCTAATTTCACTCCTTTGATTGAGTACCATTTAGTAATATTTAAAACTGCTATATTTTTTAAATATATATACATTCTCTAACCATCGCTGGGTCAGTGTCATAATCAATTCAACACTCAATTATATACCATAAGCATAAGCCCTGCAATCCTTAAAGTGGGTAGTTTTTTTAGGAAACTTGTGAGAACCTAAGACATGGACACAAAACAAGACACGACATGAACACGGACATGTTGACACGCTAAATTCTTGAAATTATATGACACAACACCTTATATATATAAAATATATATTTTAATTTCAACATTAGAGAGAAAAAATGAATAGATGATTAAAGATCCATAAATCTTTGATGAAAGCTTCCAAAATTAGAATATCTATTCATAATATGTGTCAATGCTTTCTATTTTGTATGCCCATATCCCGCCCTGAACCCCTTTTTTAAAAAATTCCTTATTCATGTACTTTAAAAAAAATGCATCTGTCATCTATGAGTCTAAGCTAGGTCCAGCCGTGTCAGATCCAATAAAAATAATTAAAAAATATTGACACGCAGAGACATGCGTCGGACATGTGTCAGACAAGTGCAGGTGTCCGACACATACACTCTAGCCAAATGGAGCGTCTGTGCTTCATTGGTGAGAGCCAATAACCCAAATAGTTAAAAATGTTAGCAAACACTAGTCAAAATAAAATCACCACAAGAATTTAGTTGCAAATTACTGCTAGACCAAGATTAAATATAGAATGGTTAAGATTCCCCTTGGCTCCACATAAAATAAAAAACAAGGATTTTGGCTGCATGGTTTTAGATGGTTGAGCCATCAAAAGAAGGTATGCTACAAAGTAACTCTGTATAAGTTTCCCATAGAGGCCAGAAGAATCTGCTTCGCAATGTAATTTGTATATTCTCATTTGTATCTTTCTTCTTCATTAAAATTACTTCTTTTAATAGAAATGAATATCTGCTTCATTATAGCACAACATACCAAGCAAAATATCGGGGTAAATACTTACTTTCTCTCCTTCTCTGTTTGGATCAAGTAGAGGCTTCTGTTCAGAAGCAGGAAGACCAGATACACTACCCCAAATCTTTCTCCACAGATTCCCTTGCTCAGACATTCTTTTTGAAAGCCGCCCTCGCGGAGGCCAATCATCTTTGGACTTCTCATTGCCAACGTCACTGGATGATACACTGTTCTCAAGGTCAACCTCTTCCCAATCTCCAGGTGAATGCCACCGAATGAAATCTTCAAAAACAGCATCTGGGTTTGCTGCTTTAAATGCTGACATGTCTGATATCACCAAAACCAGTTACTGGTCTATCACAAGTCTAGTTAATTATTAATATTGCAATATCTTAAAATTTTTAATTAACCATGAACCATTTTTTTCCCCCAAGGAGACAGATAGATCCGCCCACTCAAAAAGGACAAACTGAAAATGAACCATATGGAAACCATAATCTCGTATCAACCATCACCTTGATAAAGCCTCCAATGCAGCAGGAGAAGACAAAGTATAATTCATGAAAAATGTTATATTTGTGATCACACTTTCAGTGCTAGCAGCAATTACAAAATATAACTTATAGTAAAAGATTGTTATATTTATAATTCATAAAAGAATAATAAGAAAATGAAGTCTATATACAACATAAAAAGGAAAGTATCTTTCAATTTTATTTTTAAAAAAGGCATCACCTTTAAGTTCATTGATTTCTGATTGGATTCCTAAATCATGCAATTAATGCAAAAAATTCGAAGATTTTGGGAATTAACTAGAGACAACCATAAAGCATTCATATAATCCTTAGAAGTGCAAAAAATTTATACAACTCTCTTGAAAGAAAGTGGAAAAGAATATGATGTTTAACGATGAGACGGAGTGATAGTAAGATATCTTGATATTACTTTTACATCTCCATTACACTTGGTTATAAAATATTCATCATTTTAATAAATTTTACGAGGATACTAGAAGGGGAAAGAAAAAAAGACTAAAATTTAAGTAATTTCAAAATTTTGAAAATGTTCCAAGAAAAAGGAGATGAGTATTACTAACAAAATATTGACAACCATGGGTGGGTTACGTGATAATAGATCACAAGCCATATATAACTCTACCATAGATGAGTATTACTTAACAAGTAAGTCTGGCCTTACTATTACCTGATGTTAAAATATCCTTCTCCAGCTGTGCAGAAAAGTTCTGCAAAAGAATAATATGCAATGTTTCTGTAATTAGCAACAATGTAATACATGCATGCAAATGCCAGCTTGGATATATAAACTATGTCAATATGCAAGAGAAGCATACCAAGAACTAGCCAAAACCATATGAAAATGAAGCTCCACCAAGTTCAGTGTAAAATCGCAATTGATAACTTAGTATATAGCCAAAATGATGTTCCTAATATTCATACATCATGCATCGTTGTCAAGCTTTCTTCAAAAGTAATGTAAAAGCAATAAACGGAGCCTGATACAGAAGTAAAATGATTTCTTATTTCACATGTTTTATATCCAAAGCTTATCTTCTTTCATTTCATTTTCCAGTGCAGTTCCTGCACTGGTCATTAGAGAACTTAAATATTAAAAAAACATATAGAAAATCACTTCTCATGTCATCAGAGACAAAAATAAGCAATTTATAATTAACAAATACTTCCGCCTATCAATAAAAATGGTGAAGAAATCAGGACCAAATGAGTATATCAAAATTGTTAATGTGGTCTAGGAAATAATAGTGGAGATCATCCTTTAGCAAGCATATTTATCACAATTTTATAACAATCTCCTAGGAATGTCTCACAGCAAAACTTATGGCTTTGAACCAATGGTTTCACTCACCCAAGGATAGGCTACTATGTCACTCCCACAATTTATTCATAGTTATTTAGCCCCATAAAACTGCTTGATTTATCTTAGTTATATCACAGAGATCCTTATTATTTCCAGTCATTTTCCATGTAATACATATGATAGGTCTCTGGCATTCCAAGATTTAGTCAACTATTAGTAAGTGAACTGCATAAGAATTAAGGCTTACAAATGAATCACCAAAGGCTTCAACGGCCTGAAGTCGCTCCTCATGCATGTCTTCTGTCATAAGTGGTGCCTCCTACATGATTGCAAAGAAAAATCAAAGCTAGTTTTACTCTACAAACGTGGTAAAGTTATGAATTATAATGAAAGCACTAAGCAGTGCCTATATATTAGAGAAACCTGGGTGTAAGGTGCATGCATGCTTTGATATGACTTGAGAAGCATCATAGAATCAATAACACCAGCTGAACCTCTCCTAGTGCATTCTGAAGGTTTTTTTTCATCGGGCAGACCCTCATCTTCAGGCTTTCTACCATCTCCGACTGTTGTTCTACCAGAACAGTGTGAATCATCAGCCTTTGAAAAGCTGCAGCAAGAACAAAGAAGTTGTGCGCTATGTATGCTGGAAACAACTCCAATTATTTATGAAAGCAGACATTGAAAAGCAAAACCAAAACCAAAATCAAAATGGCCACAAACAGAATTAGGATTGGTATTCTCTCCTATGGGAACATTCCAGAAAAAACTATAATTAAAAGAAAAAGGCAATGTCTGCATCAAAAGAGTAAAGCTCTCCAAACTCACCATATGTTAGTTAGTCAGATAATACACCCCAAGCCCCTAACCATACCACTATCAAAACACCACAAAGATGCCGTGTGGAAAAAAATATTGCAAATAAATTATGAGTAGATTTCTCACTTATCTCATGAGCCATACTTTCTCCTTAGAAATTCTAGCACACAAGCCTATAATATTGCAAGTCTCCCCACTTGGTCCTACAAGTCCTAATTCCTAAATTTTTTTTAAAAAAAAAAGCAAAAAATTCCAATACTCAAACATAATCCATGGATAAAATTACTCCTCAAATTTGCCCCAAAATCACACGCAACTATGAAATACAAGAATAAATTACTCTCTGTAACAAATCGTGCAAAGGACATAACAGGAAAATTAGGAGATAAAGCTTTGTATGGGCTCCAAGACATCAACAAATCAAGTTAATTATTGTTTAGTAAAAAACAAAAACTATACTGCAAGGAAATCTTAAACTTTCACAAATTTAAGGGGTAAATTGAAAATTTCTCGAAAAGAGAATGAATAAGAAACTAAGGAAGGGATACATGAAGAGAAACCAAAAGATTCCAATGTCCAAAGTCTCTGTTACACGGCGAATGGTAGGGAGCTATGATGCAAGATTAATGGTTTCTTTAGAGAAGTACCCCCTATGGATCTCCAAAGGGATTGGAAGGCCTTATTGAGTTAGCTTTCCTGATTGGTGTTTTGTCTTGTTCTTGGAGGATCTCTTGTCCTCTTTGCTTTGTAAATTTGTACCTTTATTCTCACTTTCTACAATTTCTTCTTTTATCCCCAAAAAAATTAAAGCAGAATCTTTTGAGTTAAATTTTCTTTTACCTGAACTCAGCAAGTATTATAAGGTATACTCTGCATAAGAGTACTACAAAAATGGTTAAACAAGGGGGGTAAAAATCTACAGACAAGAATACACCTATACACGCAAAATCATAAACAAATTACTGCAGGATTTCTTTTATTTAATTTATAAATAAAGAATTTCCCTATAACCCTATTTTCCTAAATCATTTGTGTCAGTAATACAAATTCTTCTAAAAGACTAGAACTATAGAAGTCTAAAACATAATTAACCATTTAACGGCAACTAGAATGCAGTTGACCATCATAAATTCAAAAGAGACCAATAAGATACCAACAGAAAAAGAAAAAGAAAAAGAAAACTTGCTATTTACAACTTCAATATGCCATGAACCAGTATTCCGAAATATTCATGCTGCACCTGAAGTTGCAAGCATTAGTGGCAAAAACATACTTAGACTACAAATAAAGCCAGAGACCAAGCCCCAAGGATTCACAAACTATTTCATTCTGACTTTATTTAAACTTTTCAGGCATATATAAATATGGTTGTAGTGTCAATTTGAGCACCGATATTATCCTACTTGCAAGTCAGAAAAACTTTCAAAGAGATGACAATAATATTTTAAATTGACAGAAATAATTTAGTTCAGACCTCTGAAAGTATATAAAAGAATAAAACATTAACGATCAGCATAAATATTTGCTATCAGCTAGATTTGGATGAAAATAACCAAGTGGGCTCTCACTTGCTAAGTTCACCTGTCAACTTTCCCAGAAAACTTTTCACTGGGTTTCTGCACGTTGGGTGTGTCCTCTCCAGTTACACTTTCCTCCTGCAATTCAGTCAAGGTCACAATCATGACAGAAATTCAATATAGAAACAATTACTAATTACACAATAATTGATGTAAGTATGTAACAAATAAAAATAACAAAATGTTTGTGACCTCAGTCATATAGTCTGTTTGATCCTCACTTCCAATACAATCTTGAAAATCTTCAATAAGTTGCCGCTTCTTCTCAATGCATACTGCAAGCTGAACAGAAAAAAGCAGAAAATGGGAGTCACTATGGTAGCCTTACTATGTATACTATAACAAATAAAGACTAATACATCTGTCTGGCTTAGCTCACCAAATTATTTGTATTTTGATTAAAAACTTCATCCAGGGGCAGAAGGTTCCCAGACTTCAATGTTGCCAAAGCCCCAGGATTAGTGTGTGAATGAAGTGTGGGAATTATCAAGTACATATAAAAATTATCTCTGATTTTCAAATCAAAATTACCAACGACTTTGATTTTGCACTCAATACATTGTAATTAATGATGATTAGAAAACAACCCACTTTTAATTGGAGAAAATAGAGGGTTCAAGAAAGCAAAGTTAATGTTCGTCATAAAATTTCATATAAAATATGTAAAGCTAGCTTTAGCATGAAAAAAGCAAAGTTTCACCAAAGACCTTTCAATGACAAATGAATTACCATCTGAAGTTTCTGATTGATCAGACAAGTGGAAAGGTCAATAACACCATTAGCTAGCATTCGGGGTAATGGTTGTGACTCTTCCCAACACCACCTAACTTCCCGAACAAACTCTATCCATAGCACAGCAATAGCTGATATAGAGACCAAAATCAGGTCATACAAATAAAATACAATCACAGAATATATTTCAGAGAATCAATGTCTCAGCCATAGGAGATTAAAGTTGGTACTGTATTTGGTTAAACAAATAAACTCTAACCAATTTTAGTACATACCTCGTATATTGCAGTTGCCAAACCAAAGAGCATGTAAACAAAATTGAGCAAAAAGAGAATCAAGAGGTGCGCCTTTTATATTTCGAGAAGTCTTATGTTCACCATCAGAAAAATATGCGAGTTGTTCACCTGCTGACATTACATTAGCAATTATGGCAAAACATGGTGAAGTATAACTCAGAATTTTAACAATTAATCTCACTATCATACTCTCACTTTCATTAAATAATAAAATCAATCAAATGGAGCGGAGTGATATATTTAGACAAGTTTGGAGTAGAAGGCCATTTGAACAAACCTCAAAAAGGTTAAGTGTAATTTACTCAAAAATTTATTAACTTTCACTGACAAACCCTTTTTACCACGTTTTGGGCATGTTTGACGCAAGCAAGGTACACACCATAGAAGCCTTTTTTTTCCTGGTGTTGATTGCTGTTTCATGATAATACGGATAGATATATCCATAATAATCTATTAACATAATCCTTTAGTATAATCATGTCGCACGAAAATACCTTGCATAGAACAAAGCAAAGCTGAAACCAACATAGGGTCAGTTAAAAAAAACCATAACTAAATGAACAGACCATATCCTTGTATATGAGTTGATACTTTTTATACACAAGCACATTTAACTGCCAATACATGATTTTGATTTAATCTAATTGATAATATTACCTTAAACAATTTGTAGTTCAAAGTTTAGAGCAATTAGGTCTTAATAACTAAATTAACAAATAGGAGAGTTTCAATTTTTATTCACCGTGCAACTAAAGTTTCTGTCTGATAATATGAATAACAATAAAATGAAAGACAAAATATATATGGAGGAAGAAGATTTAAGTACCCTCATGAAATAGTTCTTTCATAACACGATCTATAATTGTTGGTGAAGGTATAACCATTGAAGATTTCAAATTATCTGAACCTGGGTTTTCAACTGCCACAAGCCAGGAGAAGGAAAAATGTTGAACCTCTACCAAAATCTAATAGCATTACCAAGTAAAAACCTAAAGCCTGCAAAAATAATTGACAAATACCACAGAAAGCACCCAAAATGTTCGAACCTGAGACAAAGTCTTCCATAAATTGGGCCTCAAATGACATTTCTAATGCATCTACTAGAAGGTGAAGCTGGGAAGAGAACCCAATTCGGTTCCCTTTGGAACCTTCAAGTCTACACATATTGACAAAAATATATGTATTTAATAAATAAAACTTTTTTTAAAAAAAAGTATAAGAAATTGACCAAATTTCAATTACAAATAGCAGAAGTAAATGCATAAAGAAATTATAAGCTATTACTATTTATACCCACTATCATAAAGCATATTTTGTGATGTTTTTGTTAAATCATGAAACTTTGGAAGGAACCTTAGAATGCTTTAAAAGCAAAATGAAATCAATAATGACTTGAAGAGTTACATAGAACCTACATATCCATCATAAGTTAACAAATATTCAGTTTGATCAGTAGCGACATGGTTTGCAATGGTAGACTAATATTAAGATGTACCCCTAAATCCAGTCAACTAGATCCTTATATCATGTCAAAATTCTAGGTGTGTTGTACTTGTGAATTAACCAAGTCTAGGGTTGGTCAATTATATGAATCTCATAATGAATCTAAATTGACATGTACTTTTCATACCAAATAGACAATGATTAATAGCACAAGCAGCACCAGTAGGAACTACTTATCAAGGGAATTTTGTTTGTTCAGCAAACAATTAATTTCTTACAAATTTGGAGAAAAACTTGGAGAAATCAACCACTTCTCAGCTTCATGAGGTGAGGCATTTTCCAGTTCAGCCATTTCCATAGAAGTTTCCACCAACTTCTCTGACCATATTGCAATCAATTCAAATCCTGCATGCAGCCTATGCATTAAAAAAGTGGAACTGGCATTGGCATTAAAAGGCTTGAGGGGTATAAATGAAGGTTGGAGAGTTTTTACAAATGAAAACCAAAGATGTAATATTACCATATGTATCCCTCACTCACCAAAAAGCTTCCCTAGCGATCAAACTAAAGCAAATGACGTTGGGGCAAAGGCCAGGAAAATAGACGAACACAATGAATAAATAAAGTACATATATTGTTATACTCTTAAAAGCATTTGTATTCCATCTAATAACAGCACCCAAGAAAGAACCTGAACCTATTTCTACTCTCCATAAGTTTCCTACTTCTTCAGGTTTACCTCTTACAGGATCTTCTGCAGAATACCACTCACTCCAAGAACAGTCGTCATCCCACTGTGTCTTGTTGGAGATTTCACCAGTAGGATTTTCTACAGATTTTGTAATTTCAGCATCAGTGCCTTTCATATCATCATCATCATCATCATCATCATCATAAGGAAGCGTTCTGTATGTTAGCCTCATTGTAAACTGGATTTTAAAATGATGAATGGACATATCCGATGTAGAGTAGGCCTACAGTATCAAATGATAATTATTACAGGAGAATTTAAAGGACTGTCAATTAGAAGTCAAATTTTTGCATAAACTTCCAGCTCTTACTTTCTAGGGAGTTAAAGATTATAATTGCAAGTAGAGAGGTAGAAAAGTAAACCACAAAACAGAACGGACTTTCTCAAAAAGTTACTAGAGAATAAGTGCCAGTCCTTTCATGCAAATCAAAAATAAATTTTCAAAAACAGTAATGTGACCACCTAGGAACATCCACTCTCGGTTAATAAAGAATTCATTAAGCAGATCCATCGCACTGATTGGTAAACCTTGTTTTAGAGAAGTTAATACAACTAGTTGGACAAAAGAGAGTAATTTGAGGAGGAAAATACATGAAGGTAATATTAGATCAAAATGGGTTTACAGTTTACTACAAATCAGAATAATAAAGCCAAAATTAAACAACTAGGGGCAGGAACTCACAAACTTAGATATAAACAACTCATGCAGCCCCTCCAAATGCATAAGTTTTACTGGAACCTGGCTACCAATTCGATCTGCTTCAAATCTTCTGGTAAATACAGTTCCCATGTTCTGAATTCCAATATATGCTTTCCGAGATGGATCATGAACTGGAACAAATGCTGGCCATAAACTACACAACCAATGTAACGACAAATTAAGTTACCTAACTTTCAACAAACAAGATACTCTGAAATTATGTTTATTCAATATTAGCACAATGTAACATTTTTGTTCAATAATGCAAGAATATCTCCATTTAATACAATAAAAGGCAGGACATAAGCTCGATATTAAAGTGAAAACAGCATTTTAGTTACCATTTCATATCAGACATAAAATTTGATATGCCAAAAGACAAAAGTTATTGTGAATTTTCACATTTCATCGAACATTACAGATCAAGGAAAATTAGTTACCTAGAACAATTTGAAAGAGCAATTGCGACAGCACTCAAGAGTTTGCTAGCCTCTGGCGCATCAAGCACTACACCACTTGCACTTTGTGGAGCAATTACCTAGCAACGTACACAACAAGAAGTGTTCCCTTCATGATAACATTAAATTCCCGCTGAAAAGCAAGACGCAATGTTAAAACATACCACAAACTCTTTTACACCAAAACATAACTGCACATCATGAAAATTAGAATTCCATTCTGCATCTTTGCCTGCATCAACCAAACGTCAAGACAGAAAGATCAATAATAATCTTGTGAGCACTACACCAAACCTTCTATACTTTAAAAAACAAAAAATAACAATTACCATCAGAAATGGACTCAAAGTAGTACTCCATGAAATAACTTTTCATGGCATACTTCATTTCAGATTTGACCTTGTACAAATTACTGGAACTGTCCAAGAGAACTGCTCCTTTTTCCTACAGTCACAAAGAAAAGGGGGGTTTCATTTAGGTCAAAAACAAAAATGACACAAATTTTGAAAATGGGACTTAAGAGGGTAACACCCACTCTTTCTACCAACACTGGATCTGAAGACAATAACAAATATGATTGAAGCATGACAAGGCAAGCTATATATTGAAAACGCGCAAGTAGTACAACAATGATTTGATTTAGTAACATAAACATGTAGAGTAAGATTTCATTCTAGAGTATGATCTTTCGAGGTGTTGAATTGTTGATACTTAACATTGTAACAAAGTCTCTTTGAACAAGTGGTCAAAAGTTTGGTCCTTACCACCCTCATTCATTAAATTATATTGAGATCAGCATGATAGGCCAATGTGTTAATAACCCAATAGTTTAAGCCCAGATTCTCTCACTTTTAGTGCTAAAAAGAACAATTGGTTATAGGAGAAACAAAATATGAATTTAAGTACACCATATATTATTTTCAGACATTCGGCTCAAAATTTGAAATACATTACCTTACCAATTTGAGAGGTGCCCACGGTAGGGTAACTACATATATGCATGAATGCCAGAACAGATTATTATTTACACTTAACATTTTATAAATATGAACATTGAATCTAAAACATACTTAAACCTCAAAAAACCATAAAGACCACAACCAAGAACTAGCAACAAAGCATCTTCTGTAATTGGCTTTTCTGTATAAAACTGATTGCACCAATCAAGCTGAGACTTTCAAAACAAAAAAATCTAAAGTCAGGCTTAAATGAACACTAATGACTTACTGTGAGTATCATGCGCACATTCCTTGCAGGGCCAAAAAGGAAAAAAAGACTAGTGGGTCAATGAAGCTTTAAAACCAAGTAAGCTTACCAATAAATTCTTTGGACCATCAGCTATCCAGAGGCGACAAACCGCCTCAATTTCAGAAATAAACCTATAAAGACGATAAGGTATATAATATCAATTCCTAATTAACAGGGCCCAATATGATATGGTTATCAAGAAATGAACAATTTCAACTGGGAGCACAAATACCTTTCCCAAGATGAAGCAATGGTAAAATCATCAAAATGCTCAAGCTGCATCAATTATGATAAACAAAGGATAAATTAACATAGTTAGCTCATATTTTTCAAAATTGATAATCTACCTCTCATACAATTTATGCAAACCTTAAGGAAGAAAATCAATTAATTATCACAACATTCGATCAGACTGATTTTGCTTGCATTCAAGCTAAGTCCGTTTTGTTCAGTGTTATAGTCACACTCCATACAAGAACTTACCGCTTCTTCTGGAACTTCGTCGTCAGCATCCGCTTCAGCCTTGCTATTACTGGAGGAGGCCATGAAAGATCCGAGAATGTCACGGAATGTTTATAATTTACAAAGGAAATAGCACAGTTGATTTCTTTAATCTGATTTATCCAAAATATTCCGTTAACACTGAGAATTGAGATTTCGGATCTAAATTCCAAAGATGAGGATGCCGATGCTACGAACTCTTAAACTTTTCGGGTTTTTTTTTTTTAAGGAAAAAAATCTCTTTTTTTTCCTCTCTCTCTTGATTTGTAAGGGTGTGTTTGGCAATTGATTATAATACAAAGTCATTATCTATATTTTCAATAGATAACTTGAGCTACGGTATAATAAAGCTGTTTGTTAACCAATTATAAACTCCTTACAAAAATATTATTTCATTACAACATCATTTCATTACATTTTTCATCCCAATTACTAACATACCCCTACTCAAATACCTATAATTACCTATACTCTAATATAAATATAAAAAAATTATAAGATTTTTTGGTTCAGGGATCAACTCGCATTTATCTTATATTTTTTGGTCTTGTTACAAAATTGGTCACATCTTGCAAAAGATTTTATATTATGGGACTAATGGTGAAACTTTTTGCAAAGATATAAGACCAAATTGAGATATTTTGTAAAGAGATGGGACCAAAAAGTGCAACAAAATAGATATAAGATCAAATTAAGAACTGAACAAATATGAGACCAAGTTTACATTTTGACCTAAAATAAATAATGTTTTGAAAGCAGTATAAGAAAGAAGATCAAATGAAGCAAAGTATGTCTTTGATTTTTTTTTGGTGCTTTTGCGGTAGAAGTATTATTCAAGCAAAAAAAAAAAGATAAAATATACTTTGGTACCTTGGGGTTAGGACTGATTCCACTTTAGTACCTTGAAAGACAAAATTTGATACTCGATTATTCGAAAGTTTGCTCTGATAATAGTTTAATACTTTGATATCCTAAGGTAACGTCCGTTAACATTTAACGGAAAGTGCTAATGTGACTCAATTTTAACCGTCGATTTTCTACTACATCATAGTTGTTGGTTTCTTTTGTATCTTAAATTTTAGTTCATTCCCCAACAAGTTTTTTTTTTTTCTGTGTTTAGGTCCTCTCTCTTTAGTACAAATAAAATGGATCAAAACGTAACAAACTCAAAGAATTGTGAGAGTTTCCTACAATTTCAATCCAAGGACAAGAGGGTTACTAAAACAACTGCAAAAAGATTGTTAAAGTTCTGTTGGATCAAAATCTTCCCTTTCTCATAGAATTTCTCTCAACCAAGTCTTTAATTAATTACATATTGGACTCAAATGTTTATCATCTTTATCATATTAGTCCTTGGGCACAAAACATAGCTCTATATCTTTGTTCTTTGGTTTATCTTTCATTTAAACTCAACAAACTTTTTCTATTTTCAAAATAGTCCTTAGGGCACATTATAATAAGATTGTGAAGATAATAAAGATTTGGGACTAAATTGGTGAAGACGATTTGGTAAATGAGGGATTGATTTGATGAAGAAGATTAAATTTTTGGGTTAAATTGTAATTATGAATTGATGGAAACCCAAGAAAATGACTTAAACGCTCAAAAAGAAACTTATTTGGAGGTCTTAGGTTGGTTTAAGTGGTCATGTGCGTCTCACGTGACAGTTTTTCGTTAAATCTTGACGAAAATTGACCACATAGTATTAAAGTACTAACGGTGAAAACTTCAAAGTAACCGGGTGTCAAGTTTTATATTTTAGGATACTAAAGTGAAATTGATTCTAAGAAATGAAAGTGTACTTTATCCAACAATCCTTCAACCGACTTTACCCTAATAAATACCCTCATTCCATCTCTAAACAAGGTTAGCTACTTCTTCTTGATCATTACTCTATTGCTCTCGCTTTATCCCCTATTTAACTTGAACGTAAGATTAATCTTTCACGGGCTCCACTATAAATCTTTTACAAGTATCTCATTCTTGTTTGCTCATAGCAACCCCCTATTGGCTATTGAAATGTCCAAAATATAAAGTAGTGTAGTATGTAAACAAGTTTCATTATAAAGTAATTTTAGAAAAATCAATAATACTTCAGTCTATTCCATTTATGAAACTTCCAACCAAAAATAATAAGTATTTATTTCATTTTATTAATGATAACTTTTAAACTAGATATTTACGTACTCAAAGTATTAAAACATTTCACTTTATTCTATTAAGGCAAAACATCTGTTAATGTTTCTAACGTTTGAGATTAGTTTCAGTTATGTCATCAATATTTGTTTTGGGTTAGTTATGCCCTCAACGTTTCACATTGTCGTCAATTATACCTAACTTCAATTTCTTTTGGGTCAACGTTTATTTTGGTCCCTTAAGTTTGCTTAAAGTTTCGTTTTGGTTCCTTAGGTCTCCGGCAAACTTTTCGACGAGATACACGGCGACTCCGACGACTACAAAAACTCCTAATTCAAGGTTTTTTACCTCGTGAGTTCAATAACGGCCTCCATATTGCGAAAAAATGACTGGAAAGCCGCCGAAAATCATATTTTTAGTCATTTGTTCGCAAAATGCAGACCATCATTGAACACAGGAGGCCAAAAAAACCTTAGATTAAGAGTTTCCGTAGTCGTCGGGGCCGCCGTGTATCTCGCCGAAAGTTCGCCGGAGACTTGAAGGACCAAAATAGAACTTTGAGCGAACTTGAGGGATTCAAATAGGACTGTAGCCCAACAAAAATTGAAGTTAGGGTATAATTGACAACAATATGAAACGTTAGGGGCATAACTGACACAAAACAAACCTTAAGGACATAACTGAAACTGACTCCAAACATTAGGGGCACCAACAGGTCTTTTGCCTTCTATTAATGATCATTTCTTTTCATATTCACTTAAACTCTTAAACATAACTTAGAGATATTTCTTACCCAAAAAAAAAAATTAGAGATATCTTATAACATCTTGGTAAATTGAGAAGTGATATTCTATGAAATTAAACGAAATCTTCTTTTAATATTAAATCAAAAATATTAATGATAAATCAAAGCTAATTTTGTAAAATAACGTGTTACTTTTGTCTACACACACATGAAGGGAGAGTTTCACCTTTTCAAATGTGATTATCTATAATGGTGGTTAGGTACACTTCATTTTCACATTTTAATTAATATATCATTAGCTCTTCTTTGATTTACATAATATAGGATTTTATTTGACACAAATATACCTGAAAAAAATTAATTTGATGTTTTTGCCAATAGCAAATCAAATATGTCAAACTCTTTGTAAAAATTTATATATAAATTTGATCATTCAATACTCTGATCCTGATTGAAGATCATTAGCTAAATTTTATGAATATTAAATGAAAAACTTTCGGTAGTATCCCAATAAAATGATTAAAAAAATTGAACTTCTGATAAAATTGTATATAAGTTTAACGTAATTTAACAATGGTTACGATTTAGAAATCCTGCCAATGGTTATATGACCTCGTTGACAATTTTGGTTGATATGGATATCATTTGACAATACAAAAATAATTCTATTTGAAAGAAGTGAGTTTCTAAACTTTCTGACGTGATCAATAGAATTACTCACTTGGGGAGCAGATCCTCTGCCGTACCGCACACCGTGCGGTGCGGCGAGGACCAATGGCGGGCTGCCACGTGGCGCCACGTGTGCAGGCGCGTCCACGTGGCAGCCCGCCATTGGTCCTCGCCGCACCGCACGGTGTGCGGTACGGCAGAGGATCCATTGCCACTCACTTGATGACTTCCTATGCTAAATACTGCAGTGGTCTTCAAAAGGACTGTGCCTATATCTTCAATGGAAGATTACATGCCTGATATTGCTGAGTCTAGTAATTCTATAGATATTGATAAATATGATCAACATGTTTAGTGTAATGGTAAGCGAATTCTATTTCAAGTTGAGGAACTTTTGTTCGAGTTTTGGAGTTGACACTGTTGGGAAGACTTTAACTGTTCACTCTTGACCTGAATAAGATTAATTTTCGTCTAAACCGTTACATAAATAGGCGAAAGATACCCATTATTTATACGAAACAAAGAGATATTGATAAATATGTTATTTCCCCCTTATCTTGTTTAGTTAGGGTCATCATTTTTTCACTGTTTACTGTTTTTTTTGTTCTATCAGAAATAAAAATAATAAAAAGACCCGTCTGATTTTTTTTTTTAATAATTTACGAATAGAAGCAGACCAGAAATTGACTGAAAACCAGTTACAAAAACCTACCCAAACAACCCTTTAAATTCTTCTTTCTTCAGGAAGAGGCACAAACACGTGATACATTTCCCATTATGTGGACACACTGAAAAGAAATTGTGAAGTAACTCAAAACTGCAGCTAATATCATAAAATTGAACTTTCCTCTGGCTAATTTCAAGTTAAACAGTATCACTAATAATTTATTACATTATATAAAAATAAAAAGTCTATTGTTGATTTCTTTAATCTTTACGAAGATGTGGGTCGCACTCATATGGCAGACAGTGTGGTCCTTATATTCTTCCCTAGACGACACCACATCACCATCATTTCGATTTCGCAAAATATCAAAATATTAGAAGATGAGATTAAAACTTGAAAAAAAACCCTATCAAGTATGAACACCGACACGGACACAGAACACGACACGGATACAGACACACCGACACGTCAAATTCTTAAACTTACATGACACGTGATGACAGGGGAGCCGGCGACTGAAGCCCCGGTGAACGGCGGTCGTAACTATAACGGTCCTAAGGTAGCGAAATTCCTTGTCGGGTAAGTTCCGACCCGCACGAAAGGCGTAACGATCTGGCACTGTCTCGGAGAGAGGCTCGGTGAAATAGACATGTCTGTAAAGATGCGGACTACCTACACCTGGACAGAAAGACCCTATGAAGCTTCACTGTTTTCTGGGATTGGCTTTGGGCCTTTCCTACGCAGCTTAGGTGGAGGGCGAAGAAGGCCCATATATTTATATATATAAATAATTAAAAATCCATAAATTTTGATGAAAATTTTAAAATTATAATATCTATTAATAATATATGTCACATGTGTCATTAATTTTTATTGTTTGTCATGTTAAAGTCACAAAAAATTGATTTTATATTTTGAAATGTATGAATATGTGTCATGTGGGTGTCGGACGGGTGTCGGACACGGACACCTGTCTAACACGGCGACACGCTTTCAAAATGAAGTGTCCATACATCATAGAAAAAACCTAATATTTTACCAAATAAATTAATTAGTCTCGAAATAATCAAAATATATTACACAGTTTTTGAATTATTACAACTGTTAATTATTTGGTCTTTGATCAAATTCTGGGACTAAAAATATAAATTTAATACAAATTCAAATATCAAAAAATATAAAATTAATTTAAATTCTAGAATCAAATAGTATTAATTTAGTATAAATTTAAATATCAAAAGTTATAAAATTAATTTAAATTCAAAGACTAAATAATATTAATTTAGTACAAATTTAGAAATAAAAAGTATAAAAGTAGTTCAAATTTATGGACCAAATCGTCGCTAGAGACTAAATAATTAATAATTAAAATATTTTTCATATATTTCAGTTATTCAAAGATTAATTAATTAAATCAATTTAAATTTAAGGATTAAATAGTAAATCTCTTAAAATTTTTAACTCTTCGGTTTCAGATTTTAAATTCTAAAAACTGTTATAAATAATTAGTATTTGTGAACATTTACAATTGTCTTTTCATATTTCCATGTATAGAAGTTTGTAATGTCCTTTGTAATTAAGTTTATGATCTTTAGTTTCTTGTGTACATGAATATGAGTCTATAGAGTCCGTCTTCCCTCCTACTTTTCTCTCTACTTTGACTAGAAGGCACATGAGGTGTTTGACGTAATGACTGCGAGAACTTTGGTAAAGTTATATACATACTATATGTTTGTCTGTGTTACTTTGATAAAGTAATCTCAATTGTACACGGTTAGCTATATGGATGAACCTTGAATATGCCCGCAACAGGTTGATTTTGATGCTGGAACTAATTAAGGAAATTGAAAAGTTTCAATGTCATATACATTGACTAGTTTGGATGCTTTATTTAAATAACCATTACACTATATTTGCGCACCTTGCATGCTTATTATGTGGATGACTTTTCTGTGGATGAAAGTAATCCTTAATTTACTAGGCACAACTTTTACAATGTTGTTTCTAACGCCTTACCCATGCCTCAAGAGCATTTGAATTACATTTCTTAAAGACAGGGGTAGCCTTGATAAGGACTACACTAAGAGCAAGGATTTTGCTTCAAATTACTTATACCACCATTACTGTCAGGTATCATGGTACTTTCATTCTTGGATTTCTTAACGGATATATAAAATCTTTTTTGGCCCTTGGCTCAATTTCATGTGGGTTGGACTTGTTTGAATAATAATACGCATCGAATGCTTGGTTTTAGTACCATTTTTCAAAAGGGAGGACTAGCTAGACAATATTGTTTTAGTCTTTCTCATATATGCTAACAAGCATTGTCTTGGCATTAAGATTATGTGATGACTCATCATTCTCTTTATTTAAGAACTCAGGCACTTCCCAGCATTTGGAAATCCTTACACCGGCGTCGCCGTAAGTGTGGGTGTTGTTGTAAGCGTAAGCGGCGCAGTACGCGAGGCGCCGCTATGGATATGGGCGCCACCATAAAAATTCCTGAGCAATTAGATTAATTTGATAATTTTTCCACATTTGATCAAAACTGACAGTTTAGCTTCATTTTGAACTTTACAAAAATTCAACAAAGTGAGGCAAGAAAGCCTCCCAAGATTGCACATGAAAGATCAAACACTTGGCAGTCGCCCATCATGCCCAGACATACCATTTCAAGGAAGATTAGACTCTTGATGTCCATTTACTAAAACTCTCTCAATGTAGAGACATGGGGACCCCCCATTTGCTAGCGTTTGAGTCAAGATTCTCGCAATCTACCATCATCAACTTGGAGCATTTCATGGGAAGGAGAGAGTG
This sequence comes from Chamaecrista fasciculata, assembly GCA_003254925.1. NCBI lineage: Eukaryota > Viridiplantae > Streptophyta > Magnoliopsida > Fabales > Fabaceae > Chamaecrista > Chamaecrista fasciculata. The sequence goes on along the minus strand of QANZ01021877.1, from coordinate 23,259 downwards.
GTATACTCTAAATAAACAATAATGTAAAAGTTTCTTGTTGCAAGCATTAATTATTATTCTCAATTCTTTTACTGGATTCATTTATCTTTAAACTAACAGTTTATACTGGGATTATATTAGACAGATGTATAGCCAAAATCGGCGACAAAGCCTCAGATAAATTATAGACATGGAAAGCTAATGGACTCGATCCAAGCAACATTCGCATCCGTCTTAAGGAGAACAAAAGTCACGCCTCATCAGGTGTCTGACACACACCAGTCCATAACCGAAGCCCAATGAGGAAAAAATCGCTCAAGAGGGACGCCCTTAGCGATTCTAGGACGCTCTGACGTCCAGTGGGTATAGCACTCACACCCCAAGCGGACAGATCCTCCCTTGGTTCTAGGACGCCCTGACGTCCAGTGGGTATGACACTCATACCCCAAGCGGACAAATCCTCCGTTGGTTTTAGGACGCCTTGACGTCCAGTGGGTATGGCACCCACACCCCATGCGGACATCATCCCTTGGGAGGCTAGCCACAAAAACATGCGCATGTATCGAACATCAACTTTGGGTCCCAGCACCCTCGTGGAAGGCATGACGTCCTTACCCACGACTACGGGCCATCGCCCCCACAATTAGGTCCCAGCGACTTCGACCTAACACAAAGACCGCCAAGGTCTTCAGGAGATTCAAATGGAAACTAAGTCTCAAACTTCCCCAGCGAACGCGCCAAAATCATGGACGCCGCAAGCCATGAGGCTAGGAATATGAAAATCCTCCAAACGGAACGAGGACGCCAATGACGCCATCAAGAAATCATAAGCGAATGACAACGTCGTTAAGCGGGACTCCCCTCATGGGGACAAAATCTCACTTCTTTCAAAGGGACTAGTAATAATACGCCCAATAATTAACTTTGTCCAACTGACAAGGTTACTCCATGCCCATTACATAATCGGGCCAAGAAGCCCTTAGGGAGGCAAGGACGCCCAAACGGCACGACGCCGCTAAGGAGATCAAGGCGCGTGAGCGCCTAAGTAGCAACGCAGCACAGGCAGTGCAAAGCACGTCTCAAATCAATCCAGATCGGGATAATCGCCCAATCACCAGGAATGGAAAAACAAAGCGCCCCGAAACAAACCAACGAAAAACGTTGTATTCGTCATCCACTCAAAGGGGACTCCACTGATGGGGACAAAGCTCCACTTCTTTTGTTGGGACTAGTGATAATAGGCCCAATAATTAGGAGGCCCAATTGGCAGAAGATGCCCTTGGCCCAGCACGCCATAGGCCCACAAGGTGGGTTGTAAGGGCGAGAACGCCCTTAACCCCGCTAAGGCAGGGATGCCCATAACCATAGAGGGCATGGGTGCCCACGGATAAGGTCGCAAGGAATAAGGAGACATTCCCTGAACCAATCAGGAACCAATCAAGGATCAACCAAGATCCGCTGTCAATCAAGACAAATCGCTCAGAGATCCTTCCCATGGATTCTGCCTTGGCCATCAAGGCGCCTTACGCAAATAAGGAAATAGTGATTCACTTATCCTTAATTGGCAAAACAATATCTTCCTACATGAAATAGGACATATTATGATTCACCTCACATATCACTGAAGATATCTCTTCTTACAATCAATTAGGAGGCCCAATTGGCAGAAAATGCCCTTGGCCCAGCACGCCATAGGCCCACAAGGTAGGTTGTAAGGGCGAGAACGCCCTTAACCCCGCTAAGGCAGGGATGCCCATAACCATAGAGGGCATGGGTGCCCACGGGATAAGGTCGCAAGGAATAAGGAGACATTCCCTGAACCAATCAGGAACCAATCAAGGATCAACCAAGATCCGTTGTCAATCAAGACAAATCGCTCAGAGATCCTTCCCATGGATTCTGCCTTGGCCATCAAGGCGCCTTACGCAAATAAGGAAATAGTGATTCACTTATCCTTAATTGGCAAAACAATATCTTCCTACATGAAATAGGACATATTATGATTCACCTCACATATCACTGAAGATATCTCTTCTTACAATCAAGGAAGTTTCCTTAAATGGACTCTCCTCAATGAGCCTTATAAATACAAGATGGTAACTCTATGAAAGGTACGTTACTCACGCTACTCATGCTAGCTCATATTCTCATCTCTTATTACCCAAATACTAACTTAAGCTTCGGAGGTGAATCACAGGGGAGACCCCCTGTGGTTCATTATCTTGCAGGAAAATCTTGCGGTGAACCGGGAAACGACCCTCAGCCAAATCCTAGTTCATCATTTTCTCAAAAGTTTAACATTAATTAATTGGAGATATATCTCTTGTGGTGGATGCAATCCTCTTCAAATATTTTATTAGTCTGACAATGTATGAAAATATTGATATACATCTAATGATTATGGTTATAGCCTATTTATATGGCTCATTGGACCGTAAAATATATATATATATATATAAATCCTTGAAGGATTTAAATTATAAAAAGCATGTCAGATTTATCAAAGAAAATGTTCAATGAAGATAAATAAAATCCTACATGAGTTGGAAAAAACCTGGACATATGTGGTATAACTGTCTCAGGTAATATTAGTTAAAAGTTAAAAGAATTATATACAAAAAAATGATATATATTGTCATCAAGAGATATAGATCACAATATGTGATCAATGTTTTATATATTTTATGATTGAAATTCCTGAAGAGCTTAAAATATAGTATATTTTGTCTCATCTTACACAATTACACATATTATAATAGTGAGGTTATTATTCATAGAAAATGTATTAAGATACTTTTGCAAGGACAAAAGGTGGATCCACGATGATTAAATTGATCACTTGAAGTGATTCAGTATCCTTTTTAGTTTCAAAGAAAGATGAAAACTTTGGTCCACTAGTATCATATTTTAATCTAATAAGAGTATTAATGTTTTCGACACTTGCTAGCAATATATAATTCTTCATTAATAAATTGAATGAAAAATATATATTTTAAAAAAATATCTTAGAAGAATAGTTGTCGAAGGTTTATATTATTTCAATAAATTTAGTTCACCATTTGTTGGTAATGTAGATTCTAGCTACTTATCGGATCATAATAGGTAATGCATAAGGCAAATCAAAATTGTTTTTAGTTGATGCTACTAATTCAACACATCTAGAAGATGTGTAATTTGTTTTTGCAGGGAAATGTGTCAATTGTACTATATAAAGATAATATGACATTTATAGTTCAGCTAAAAGAAGGATACATCAAAGGAGATAAAACGACATATATTTCACCAAGGCAACAAAAGTTCAACAAGTTCAATCAAGTGATAATCAGCGATGACATAAAAGTTCATAAGTTTGGTCAAGTGATAATTTAGCAGACCAACTGTAACATTTGAGAAGTTGGTTTATCAAATTAGAATGTGTCAATTAAAAGATCTTAGTGATGTTATGATGAGGGGGAGATACGCGCCGTACTCTTTTTCCCTTCGCCATGGTTTTGTCCCACTGGGTTTTTCTGGCAAGGTTTTTAATGAGGCAGCTTGTAATGCGTATCGAAACAAATTGTGAATATTCAAGGGGGAGTGTTATAAATAATTAGTATTTGTGAATATTCACAATTGTCTTTTCATATTTTCATGTATAGAAGTTTGTAATGTCCTTTGTAATTAAGTTTATGATCTTTAGTTTCTTGTGTACATGAATATGAGTCTATGTATTCATTAGGTACATTCCCCCTTGAGATCCTTTAGCCTATAAATAGAGGCTTTAGGAGTTGATGTAAAGGTTGGAGATTACTTGAATAATAGAGTCTATATTCCCTCCTATTTTTCTCTCTACTTTGAGTATTCTTATTTCATATATTTTACGACAAAAATTTTATTTTTAAGCAAAATAGTCTTCTTAAGTCTTAACTATCCATCACCATCATCCGTCCACATCATTTACTAATCGGGATCACTGCATTTCGATCTACCCTCCTCCCTCACCTTCCATCATAAATTCACAATCCACTATATGTATGTTTTTATGGATAAATTATATAGTTTAATATTTGAAAATGTATTTTTATATTTTCTTTACATCAGTCACTTAAAATAAAAAAAAAATAATCACGAATTTTGGTTTAACAGAAAATCAAAATGGGAACGGAAAATATAGCAATTAGTAATTTGGCAAAAACATACTATTGTAAATTTCAATTATACTCTTAAACTTTTTTTTTTGTTTGTATTTATGAAACATAGACACTGACACGATACGGAACACACACGACACGAAGACAACAACACACTAAACTCTCGGAATTACATGACACGACATGAGATATATTTATATATAAAAATTTATTTGTTACTCTTGCCATAGAACAGAACAAAACAAAACCACTATCCATCGATCCCTCTCTCCTTCCCCATTTTCTGTGTCAGAGCTTCTTCAGAGAGACGAAGCGAAAAGCTTCAGAAATCTGAAAAAGCACCGTTCCGGTCATTGCCTTGATCTTCCTTTGTGAATCTTGGAGCTACATTTGGTTGTTTTGTTTTCAACAGCAATGGCGGCTGCTTTAGAGTGTTGGTCGAGCCGGGCGAGCACAGATGAGGACATGGTAGAGCAAGTTCTGATGAGGACTCAAGATAGATCCGAGGGCCTCACGGCGGCGAGCTCCTCCGGCAGCAGCGGCGGAGCCAAGGAATCGTCGTCGCTGATGCACAAGAAGTTGCAGAAGCTGAGTCGTAACGTATCCGAGGCCATAGCCTTGCTTAAGAACTCACTCAATCTTGATTCTCCTCGCGATCCATCGTCTTCCAAAATTGACAATAATTCTCAAAAACTTGTGTGGGGAAGTGTTGTGCGGAATCTCACTCAGCTCTATCCTGGTAGCCAGCTTCCAGAGAAGCTCATGTCTAACATTCGCAGGCATTACGATTCCTTGCCTCTCAGGTGGGATGCTAATGAGGTTTGAATCTTTAGGTTTAGTTTATTTTTTATAAAATATATGCTCATGAGAAAAAAAAAATAGTCTGAATTATACTGCTTGTATGAAGTTGCTGAATTGGGTTTTGTTTACTTCCATGCTAAACGGTGCATGTTGATAAATCCTGATCCTGTTAAAAACTTCATGGACTGAAGATTGGTTGTTTCCTTTTTCTTCTCATGTTTGGAAATTTGCATCATATTATCTGCCTTTTTCACTTCATTTCATTTTTCACAGTTATGCTCAGGCGGAATTCGATATGAAGGATGTCTTTCTTCACATCAAGTTGATAGAGCAAACGTCAGTAGATGACCAGCCTGCAATTTTAATCCAAGAAGAGCTTGATGATGAAATTCAGGGGTCTGTGTTCAAGTTGACATTTGCTTGTAACTCTCCTGTTTCATGGCCGGCAATGTCCAGTGCACTGGACGGTTCATCTATTTGCTGCAAGAAGGTACAGATATTTGAGAAGAAAGGTTTCACCCTTGGGATTGTCCTTCTTGTTGTTCAAACTGGGCATGATAGACTGGTAAGAACCCGGGTTGAAAGTGCCCTAAAATTTGCTATGAAAAAACCCAAAAGTAGTGCAGTGAAGCTTCCCTTTGGGCTCTGTGGATGTCAAGAAGAGAACTCCAAGGGGAGAGAACTCGGGGAAATTGAAGAAGACTCTGGTGATACATATTATGGAAACGGGTTTGAGAATTCAAGCCAAAGGGTTCAGCTTCAGATGCCTTTACCAACCTCATCTTTTCTTGTATCTGTTGATGAATGGCAGACGATTCAATCAGGTGGGGGTGAGATAGAAAAATGGCTGTTGAGCTCAGATAGTCTTGATTTTATAGAACAGGTTGGACCCAATTCATTTAAGGGGGTCTACATGGGGAAAAAGGTTGGAATTGAGAAGCTTAAAGGGTGTGACAAAGGAAATTCTTACAAGTTCGAGCTTCGTAAAGATCTGCTGGAGCTGATGACCTGTGGGCACAAAAACATTTTGCAATTCTGTGGTGTTTGTATAGATGAGAATCATGGATTATGCGTGGTGACAAAGTTCATGGAAGGTGGATCAGTTCACGACTTAATGCTAAAGAACAAGAGGCTTCAGACTAAGGAAATAATTAGAATTACAGTTGATGTAGCTGAAGGGATGAAATTTATGAATGATCATGGTGTGGCATATAGAGACCTCAATACACAGAGGGTTCTTTTGGATCGACATGGGAATGCTTGCTTGGGTGATATGGGTATAGTCACTGTGTGCAAGAATGTTGGAGAGGCCATGGAGTATGAGACTGATGGTTACCGGTGGCTAGCTCCAGAGGTTTGTCTCTAATCACATTAACTACAAGTTAGCAAAACCATTGTTACTATTATGAAATGTTTTGTCTCATTTATCCATGTGTAGTTCTGTGTAGCATTTGCCATGCATAGTCCATAATTTTCTCTTCCAGATCAGGCTGCCATAGTAGGGATGCTTCTCCTTGCCCACAGTTTAAAACCCAGACGCTAGCTGCATCTAGAGCCACATTACTTCTTACAGTACTAATCTGTTTCTAAAATTACTAGTTTGGGAATATACTAACGCTTCATTTCCCAAAGATAAGCTAAATTGCTCCTCACTGAAAATTTGCTATGTACCCCAAGTCTCATTGCTCTAGTCACATAATTGATATGACTTTGGCACTTATGCAAAAGTGGAGAAGTGATAGGATTCAGTCATTTAGTGCTATCCAATATAGAAAAGGAAGAGTTTTTCTGCCTACGATGCTTAAGTAGCAATACTTGATGCCACTCCTCTTACAAGTTTAGAACATTATCATCAATCTACCTTGCTATGTCTAGCGATCTAGCTCAAGGTTTCTTGAAACATTTCATCATCTGGCATGTGTTGAATTGAATATATATATATATGTACATATACTGATGCCCGGTTAACGTTGTATCTATTCTGTTTGTACTGTCATTATAATGTTTCTACAACAGTAATGTCTTGTTTTCTGAATTTTCTTTTGTTCTGTGTCCCTCATTTCCACTTGGTTAATGACTAAACCTCTAGTCTAAAGCATTGGAGGCTGGAGCTCTTTTATGAATGTCATCTGCTCTTGATGGGCTAATACAACAACGAAAAGAAGTACTAGATTTTCAACAAAAGAACAATGACAATTAAAGTAACTTTTGTGTGTTTTAAGGACTTTATTTAGATCCATTGTATGTGAGGCGTATTTGCTGATTTGTCTACACTTTAAAGAGAGTAAGAGACCTCATGTCACTTGTCTTGGCATCATTGTTTGAACATGCCTAACATGTCTTAATAATTGTTTTTGCTTTCACTTTATGCATTGTATACCTTTATTTAAGCACTCCTATATATTTCAACAAATCGGTGTAAATCTGTTGCGCCAATTATACTAGAATTGATTCCACAATGGAGCCCGCATGTCTTGAAGCTTTAGTATGATACTTGTCCCTGTTTTCTAGTTTTTTGTCCTATTGATAAAGCTACCCTGAAATTCCTCTCACCTCGTGTGCAGGAAGAAAAGAATAAATGAAAACAATCTGTTAGTAAAGCCACTTGATAAAGTCTTGTTACACATCAGTTCCACACTAATATACACTTGAGCAGATGACATATTTTGACTTCTTTGCACCTGGGCCCACTGTTACGCACAAAAGAAAAATTGCCACCTGCACAGATGTGTATGGTCAATATGGGCAAATTCTTTAGTAACAATGGTCTAAAGAAGCATTTGATTAATAATTCCCATCTTAACATGCCAAAAGACCTCAGTCCTCACCCCTTATAAGTCTATTCATAATTTTCTTTGATTTGATTACATTTTTTTGTAGACCCATTTTACTTATCGGCTTGATTGAAAACATAGGTTAGGAGTAAAATGGATTGGGGTGGGTTACCCCACACCCCAATTTCTAGATCCGCAAAATTGTAGGAATTGGAATGAATACGGCTCCTAATAATTCTGAAGTCCTTCATATAACCTTTTTCTTTCTTTATTTTTTAATTTTTCCTTATTTGCTCAAGGCAAGGCCCGGCACATCACATCACAGTAAAGATTGAAACTTTCAAATAATTGAGTGAGATGTTTCTTTGATACTCTTACCCGACTCTACCCCCACTAGACTTCACTCCCTGGTGACATATGTGCTCCTTTTTTTTTTTGGGCCCAAAAGCATAAATGTGCTCTTTTCTTTTAGCCTGAGCATAATGTGCTCCTTGAATGATGATAATCGATACAATATTCCATATTGTAGATTTGATCTTTAGCAAGGAACCTACAAGTACTTTTGCCTGAAACTTTTTAACTAGCATATGAACTGTTGATTTGCTGTTTAATTATTCAGTTCCCCTTCTCATGCCTCTTTTTCTTTTTTTTGTGGAAATCAGATAATTGCAGGTGACCCAGAAAGCGTGACAGAGACATGGATGAGTAATGTGTACAGTTTTGGGATGGTAATATGGGAGATGGTCACTGGTGAGGCAGCCTATAATGCATATTCACCTGTGCAAGCAGCAGTAGGCATTGCTGCTTGTGGCCTTAGACCTGAGATCCCCAAAGATTGCCCACAAATTCTAAAATCTCTCATGACAAAATGCTGGAATAACACCCCTTCAAAACGCCCTCAGTTCTCTGAAATTCTGTCCTTATTGCTGCGGCCAAACAAACAACAATAGGTGAAAATATCAATAGGTTTTAATTGATAGAATTTATCTGTTGACACTTGATAGTAATTGATGCATAAATATGATTCCTTGATGCTTTTGAAGCAGTGATGAAGTTGTAAAGCTCTTTTTCTTTTCTTTTTTTATTTCAAATTTGTATTATGACTTGTAGGCTGTAGCTTAAAAGATAGAGTGGAGGCTACTGTTAGTTACTGTTTCATATTAGAAATGTCTCTGCCATCATAGATATACTATTTTTCGATCATGATGGCTCTTTCAATGATTGTTTGATATATTAAAATATGTTTGTCCATCAATCGATTATGACTTCTGAATTTTGATACATCACCTTGTCGTCTGGAAACTAGGATGATCTGATCAATGTTCGAAAAAATCAAGCTCCTCATAGATTTTTCCAATTAACTTTCGGTTGGGAGAGGTTCGAACTTGGGAGTCACAAAAACAAATGGACCAAGGCAAAAATAACAATAATGAAAGTAAACAATAACATAATTAGAATAAATAATGAAAACATTTACTAGAGGATCTTAATAAGGGAGAAGTAAACCACTCTAAGTAAAAATTTGGCAACACAAGAAAACTTAAATTAGAGTAAATTAATATACTATCTACCGAGCTCAAAGGAAAAATGAGAATTCTGTCAATGTCCTTTATGATTGAAATTACTTAAACCCTTCTTCTAAGAAGTGATAAGATATTTATAGAGATGATTCATGAGGGTAGTTGCTATTGCTCATGTTGGAGTGGTGTTGAAAGTGAAGCAGAGGATGCAAAAGATGAGAAATGAAGGAACGAAAAGTATAAAATTGGGGAAGTGGGAAGTGAGGAAATGTAAGGCGCAAAATACAGGAAGTGGGATGAGGGAGTATGATAATTATCATCTCAATATTGATGAGCAAGAAACAAGGAAAGGTGATGGTCACTGATGAGGTTAGGTCTGAGCTAAGTCCTTACTTAAAAGTGATTGTAACAAAGTATGAAGAATGGTCCTATGATGTTTCAACCATCTAAGAATTCTGAGTTGAGTTTTGGTGTTACACAGAAATTCTTATGTAAAACTCAAGCTCTGTTTGGAAATGCATTACATTTTATTTTATTTTATTCCATTTATAAATAGTATTGATGGTAGTTGGTAAATAGACATGTATATTTCTTAAGTAATCAAAGGTTCTCGAAAAGTAAAATTCATTTGCAAACTTTACTTTGACTACTATTTACAAAAATATATAAAGCTACCATTTAATAAAATTGTATCAGCACAAATGCTAACGCAAACTGATATTTTTTTTAACAGTTCAATTTTTTTAAAATGTCTATACAATTTTCTATATTTATCACAATTGTTACTATTTATTTAGATAATTTTACGCATCAACTACATTTATAAATGTTAGGCCAAAGAGTAAATTTTTGGTCTCATATCTTTAGCTGAGTTTTCAATTTGGTCTTGTATTTCTTTTTGTTGCATTTTTAGTCTCATATTTTTACAAAAAGTCTCAATTTGGTTCCATATCATTTTTTGTCCCGTATCTTTTGGTCGAGTTGGAGAATTGATTCCATATATTTGCACAAAGATCAATCATTAGTTGATCCTTTTGCAAAGATATGAGACTACTTATGCAACTGACCCAAAGATATATGACCAATTCTACAATTGACCTAAAGATATATAACCAAATCTACATAAAAAAAATGAGATCAAATTGGGAACTGACCTAAAGATATGGACCAAAAGTGCAACAAAAAAAATGAGACTAAATTAAAAACTATGCAAAAGATATGAGTCCAAATTTACAATATGAGCTAAATGTTATTAGACAAAAGTACTTCCAAATAGGCCCATAGTTGGAATAGAATCAATAGATGCACATCAGCACATGCCTTTGTTAATTTCCTTACAGACACTAACAAAAAACAAGTTTAATTCATTTATGGCAAAATCACTCTTTCATTCCCAAAGTTTATATTAACTTTCAATTTCATCTTTAATATTCTTTTGCTCTTAGTTTCGTCTTAAATATTTCATATTTTGATGGATTTTATCTTTTGCTCTTATTTTAACCAAAAATTAATAACAAATTTTACATGGCTAATTACATATAATGTAAACTTGATTAAAAAAGATTCAAATTCTAACTTAGATTGAGTAGTTGACACGTTAGTAGAGTACATCTAAGGTAGCCGCCACAAACCTTAGCCTGCCTTTCTCTCTGCTCTCTCTCCCTCGCGTTCTTTGTAGAGTGGTCGTTGGGCTGCCACCCTTTCAACGGTGGTAGCCCCCACTTTATTTTCCTGCCACAACGACGATTGTCCCTCCGTCTAGGGAGTGTTGAAAATCCTTCTTCCGTGAGGATCTTTCTCTCTCTCTCTTTATGAGAGTGTTACTTTATTTCTAGAGTTTGTGGCGGCGGCGTTCTAGGTCAGGGCTGCCACGGCGTCGATCTTGTGTGGCTTTCTCTGGACTAGGTATTCCACGACGGCTTCTTGGTTTGGTTCTAGTTTTTGGATGCTCGGTGGCGTTTTTTATGGGTAAGGTACTTCCACGACGTCGTTTCTTGTTCTGCTACGACAACGTTTTATCAAATAATTATTGTTGCTTTGAATCAAATTATGTCTTTTTTTAGAGCAACCACTAGGATTGCCTGCTGTCTTGATTGGAAGTGTTTGTCTTTTTTAGATGATATTATTTATGTTTCCAGTTCTTTAAATGGTTGTAGCATTAGTTAGATCCTTAGATCCGCTAACTTGGCAGCTGATTGTCTTGCCAATTTGTTTGACACGAGGATGAGTCCTCTTGGATGGGTTGCAAACGCCTCACCTTCGTTAATTGATATCTTGTCTAGTGTTGCTTATGCTATGGAGGGGTTGGCTTTTTTTTTGCTTTGTTTTCGTTTGTACTTTGCTTGACTTTGACTTCTTTTTAAATGAATTATGTTTCAGGTAAAAAAATTCAGATTGAAAAATACAATAAAGTCTGTCATTAATTTATTAAAAAAAATTAGTCAAAGAATAACATTGATCAAAATGTGAAATATTGAGAAATGAAATTGATAGCAAAAAAACATTGAAAACAAAATCCAAAGTTAATATATAAAGTTTGGGAATGAAAGAAATGCTTTTGCCTTAGGGGTCGTTTGGTACACAGATTATTTTTTCATTCCCGGGAATTATATTCCTGGGAATGTGATTACCAGGAATATGATTCCCATAAATATAAAAATATCTGTTTGGATGAGTTAAAACAATCATGAGATTATTTTGCTATATTTTTATCTTGTGTTTAGTTCAACTTTGATAATCATGGGAATATATTGATATTTTTCCAAATATGTCATTGACTTTTTATTCTCAAATAATAACTTATCAAATGCAAAAATTCTCCAAAACAATTAATAAGAATACTTTGGAATTTTTTTTTTATTTTTACATCATTGATTATTTATCAAGAAAATACGATTTCAAAACATAATGTCATAATTCTTAAAATTAAAAAATAGTCTAAAAAATTCATCGCTCAAAATATAACCATAATTGTCAAAATAAAACTTAATTACTTAAGTTTGACAAAAAGAATAAAATTAGATGAGAGTTGGAAAGAGTTTTTTGAACAAAATTTAATTAGCTAAGTTTAATGAGGGTAAATTAGTCATTTTAGGTGGACCAAAATAATCACATCCTATGGGATTAGACTAATTCCACCCTTAGGGTGGGATTAAAAAATAGCTATTTTAGGAAATTATATTACTCCTGGGAATACAATATTTTTTGGACTAATTTTTTAATCTACGTACCAAACACAGGATTAGTTTATGCCAGAACTCCTAATCCCATGACTATTTTTCCAATCTGTATATCAAACGCCATGTTAATTTTATTAACCTTTATACGTTAATTAAACTTTAATTTTTGGTTTCCCACATATTGGAAGCAATTATGTTGGAGGCATGTTAGACCCTAAATGTAAATATCTCTTCTAACAAAAGTTTAAATTTGAGTTCATTATGTTGTAGGAGACTAACCTCTTTGGTCAGACCTAACTGTTGTATATCAACTTTTAATTTTTTTTTT
>QANZ01021869.1:11294-37085 GCA_003254925.1 Chamaecrista fasciculata | reverse complement strand
ATTTTGGTCCCTTCTCTATTATATACATAGGTAATATTTTTTGTAGTATCAAAATTTTAAAATAAAATTAAAAGACAGTAAACAGGAAAAATATATAATCTAGTCCCTAAAAGTTTACAATTCAGTACTCAAAAATTACATTTTGGTCCCACATTCACACCTCCATCCTCCTTTACCTTACCACTCCAAAAATCTCCTTTATTAACTTCCTCATTTAGCACAAATTTCGAGGCAATCATTACTCATACCACTTTACTAACACCAAAACAAACAAAAAAACAACACTCCTTTATCCTCCTTTATTTTTACCATTTTTACCCCTATACAAATTTAAAATACCAATACTATTATTTCAACCCACCACAATCATTACATACCCTTTAAAATAATTTCACATCATAATTCCTCATTTATCTCTCATTTTCCCAAATACAATTTACTAAAAACCTCCTTTATAACACAAATCCTTTACTTCTCCTTTATTACCTCCCCCATTCCTTTATCCTCCTTTACCTTAACTCTTGAATCCAAACGCATCCTTAATGAATGGATGAGATCTTCTAAATGGTAGAGACAACATGGAAAAGTTATGGTAGAGTATCCATGACCACTTTTCTCGAGATTGTAAATTTCTTTTTGTTTTTGGAGAAAGTTTAGGTGAATTAGGCTCGGGACTCATCAAAGTGAGGACATGGCTTCCGACTTTAAGAATAGAGATATTTATAGATCGCATACCAACAAAATCTTCACATCGAATTGATGATCTTGTGGGTTATAAATCGATTTCTTATCAACTAAATCAAATTTATTGACTCGAGATTGTTATTTGTTAATCTAGTCATCTAGTCATTAAATAATCTAAAAAGATCTCGAGTCACGATTAACAATCTGGAGTCAATAAAAATTGTTAATTTTTCCACTGTATTTTAATATCATCAATCTCTCCCTCTTCCAAAACAATCCAGAAAGATTCATGCACACATTAAATACAATATTGATAAGTTTGACATGTAATTATTATATGTAAATTTTGCCTCTAGTTTAAATTTAAATATATAATTTATTAAGTATTTTATTTGGGTGATTATAAAAAAATTATTGTTTTTGTATTTTCAATAAAGGTTACAACTTTAAATTGGTCTCAAATTTGAGATAGATTACAGATGTCATAAATGTTTTGTTTATTTCAAATAGGTCCTATGTATTTATATAATTTGTTACATTGGTCCCAAACTAATGAATATAGTCATATATCTCTTATATAAAATTCAAATGCAAGCTACAAGTTGCTATTAACAAGTACTTCCTCTGTTTAGTTAAGATCAACAATAAACAAGATAAAATCGTGAGTCGTTTGTTTCACAATCAAACAGGTGAACTTTGTCATATTTCTATCGTTTCAAGTATAAATGCAAAATGTTTGAAACTGTGTGTTATCTATTGAAGAGTTATTTCTCAGTTTAGTTGAAACCAGTAGCAAATGAAATCAAATCACATAATGGGAGTAGGTTTGGAACTATAATATACTTATAGGATTTGTCACTTTTAGTCCCAAATCAACTTTTGATTTGCGATTTGCACTTGTTTGCTAACAATTTTAACTGAACAATAAAAAACTTTTCACAATTTAACACATAATTTCAAAATCATTGTATTCAAACTTAAACTGATAGAGTTATAACCAATATCAATTCATAAGGTTGTGAGTTCGAATCCCGTTGTCGATGTAAGAGCCTTGTTGGTTGGTAGACGATCTTTAAGTACCTTTATAAGAGCTCATAGAAACTGGAGGTATGCTCTAACCTTGGTGAGCCCTAGGGCCAACTCACCTAAACTTTTTATTAAAAAAAATAAATAAAAACCTAAGATAAAATACACCAAAACTTCACAAAGTTTGATATTTATATGCAAATGTGAAATGCCAAACACCATATGAATTGGGTGCCAAGGGTAAAAGTGGAAGTTAAATAAGGCAATTGAACTAGGGCAAGTGCATTCTTCGCGTAGTCTAGAGCCAGAAGACTGAACACCGCGAGGAAGTACACCGTTGTGCTTGGTCTGTACAAGTTGGTTTCACAGCCCATTCATCTCCTATTTCTTCTTTCTCTGAATCTCTCTCTACCCATTGCTGCTGCATGGCGTAGAGCCAAACTGCTGCTCCGGATTTCCACTTTCTTCGGATTTCGATTCCTATTCATAACCTCAACAACGCATTTCTCTATCGGTTCGGCAACCCTAGATATTAGAAAATGTCGGGCGGTTTTTTTCGAGTAAGTTTATTACTTGTTCTTCAATATCTAATTACTCAGATTCGAGCTGAGTTGCATGTAGAGTACATATAATTTTCGCTATCGAAAGTTTGAAACCATTGAATCTTCGCCTTCTCTTGAATTAAGTCTTTTTGGATATGTCTTTTGGGCCCTTATTACTCCTTTTATGGATTATATCTGCTGAATTCCGTTTTTAGGGTACATCTGCGGATCAAGATACTCGGTTTTCGAACAAGCAGGCGAAGCTGATGAAATCTCAGAAGTTCGCGCCTGAATTGGAGCACCTGGTACCTTTCATTTGACTTTGTTGTAAATTGCTTTTTACAGTTTGTAAGAGGAAAAAAAAAGAATTGGGATATGCTAGATCTTAATGAATTGAATGTAGGGTATTGTATTGCTTACTTTCTTTTTTTAACTTTGTATATAAAATCTTTATAGGTCGACATGACAAAGGTGAATATGGAAGTGATAAAGCCATGGATCACGAGAAGGGTGACTGAGCTTCTTGGGTTCGAGGATGAAGTGCTCATTAACTTTATTCATAGTCTTCTGGATGCGAAGGTATGCTTATTTAATTATTGGTATTCACTGATACATGATATTATATTCATTATTGCGAAGGTTTTTGACAGTTCGATTTTCAGTTTTTTATTGATAGGGTACTTCTGTGGTTCTTGTTGTATTTGTCATTTGTAATTTATTTTTCTTTAAATTTGGTGTTGGTGTTCTTGGAGACTAAAATGTGCACACACACACGCACTATAATATCTGTTTGTTTGTTTGAAGGTTTTGATAGCGCAATTTTACTTTCCATTAAATTGGCAATCATCGATGTGCATGCCCCCTTGCCCTTGCTTTATTGTTGACTTTTGATTAGTTTTGAACTATGGTAAATAATGTTTTTGTCTTGCTTGCTATGACGAGGCAGGAAGTGAATGGGAAAGAGGTCCAAATACAAATCACTGGATTTATGGAGAAGAACACCGGAAAATTTATGAAAGAGCTTTGGACTCTTCTTCTCAGTGCACAGAAAAATGCCAGCGGTGTCCCTCAGCAGTTCTTGGATGCTAAGGAAGAGGAACTCAAGAAGAAGAAGGTGCGTTTGAGTCTTCCTATGCACTTATTCATTTCTCATTGTCTTTTCTTTTTCTTTCTTTCCCCCAAAATTTCTTAGTTATCTCTGACAATGCTACTTCCCATGGGTGGTTTAGGTTGAAAATGATAAGATAACTAGCGAACTTCAGAAGAAAAGAGATAAGGAAGGTAGAGAGTTCATGCAAGAGAGGTTGAAGAAAATGGTAATAGTACTTCATTCATGCTGGAGTTGCATTTCATGAAGCTGCATTTTTGGTTTTAACTTCTGTTTATGTTTTCATGGCATTCAGCTAGCTTCTGCAATTATTTGGGTTCATGTCCTTTACCTCAAACTACTGTAGGACGGAGGATTTGATGCCAAGGATACTGATACTGCTACAGACTCAATCTTGAAGCCAAGGGATTCAGGAGCTTACATGCAGGATGGAAATGAATCTGACAAAAGGAATGGTGTGAGAGCAAGGAACAGGTTGAATGGGATGATGTTGTCTTTTAAAGTACCGTTATTATAATATTCGCTTAATTTTTTGGTTATTTGTGGGTCAAATTCAAAGTATGTATACATGCGGGTTGATTTGTGCCATTCTATTAAGTTATGTGAAGTCATTTGTCTTATGTAGGGCATAGTCATAAATTTGTTGGGTCTCTTGGGAGTTTCGTAAGTATTTATCTTTGAATTTGTCGGGTTTAAATTTTAGTTCCTTTTCAGAGTTGGCTTTACCCACTATGGTGGAGAGAACCTTGGTGAATCCACCCAGCACAATGAAACTTCGTGGTTAACTCTGGATCACTAATTAGCTGTTACTTTGTCACAGGTTTTCTAGGTCCCCTCATTCCCCTGCAATTTCCACTTCACCTAAACGGTAATGCACGTACTAACCTGCATATGTTAATTTGTTCCTGTGCTCTATCTTGGAAGCTTGTAAGTTAATGTTATATTTTATTGTTGGCAGAGACTCACCTTCTAGGTCAATGAGTAAATCATTTTCAAATTCCCGAAGTTATTCAGGGTATGTTTTAAATTACCTTAGTTTGTTTTGACTTAATTTTTCCATTTTATTTTTGCTATTTAT
Source organism: Chamaecrista fasciculata (assembly GCA_003254925.1). Lineage (NCBI taxonomy): Eukaryota > Viridiplantae > Streptophyta > Magnoliopsida > Fabales > Fabaceae > Chamaecrista > Chamaecrista fasciculata. Next base: position 32,647 of record QANZ01021869.1, on the reverse strand, counting down.
CAGTCTAGTAAAATGTACAATCCGACCAGCTGGTGGGTTTTGGTTTTTTTCCCTGCTCAGTGCTGACATGCACTCCTTATTAACTTTTCGACTTCAGTTCATTCTTTTGGTTTTTTTAATAATAAAAAAGAAGAGTGCTTTCTCTGTTTTTCCTTTCTTTTTGGTCAAATGGAATTAATAAGTTTGTTATTTATTGACAGACAAAGGTCAACCAGTATATCTAGGTTGCCAGAAGTGCGAGGGCGCTCTGTTTCTTCTGAAAGGATTCGTCGATCTCCAAGAAGACAATCTATTTCTCCTCCACGTAGGCATTCACCATATCGGTCACCTCGTAGGATTTCATCTTATTCACGGAGAAGATCTAGATCTCGCTCACCATATAGGTCACCATCTCTACGACGCAGAGTGCGATCTCCATTTCGTGGTAGGTCACCCTCTCCCGTGAGAAGACGTAGGTCACCCTCTTCATTGAGAAGACGTAGGTCACCCTCTCCAGTGAGAAGACGTAGATCACCCACTCCAGTGAGAAGACGTAGATCACCCTCACCTGTGAGAAGACGCAGATCACCTTCGCCGGTGAGAAGACGCAGATCACCCTCTCCTGCAAGAAGACGCAGATCACCTTCTCTTGTGGGATCACCTTCTCCTGTGAGAAGACTTAGATCACCCTCTCCTGTGGGATCACCCTCTCCAGTGAGAAGACGTAGATCTCCCTCTCCTGCTAGAAGACGTAGATCACCCCCTCTTGCTAGAAGACGCAGATCACCCTCTCCAATACGTCATCGTAGATCACCATCACCTATACGACGCCGAAGGTCACCTTCACCACGCAAAATATCACCGTTGCCTGCACGTCATAGATCACCCTCTCCCATGCAATCCTCTCCCATACGTCGGAGGTACAGAATTAGAACCCCTAGAGGATCTCCACCTGTTTCTGAACATAAATGGTCAAGGAGTCCTTCCCCAAGAAGGTCTCCTTCTTCAGGTGACTGGAGTTCCAAGTCCCCAATACGGCGACAAGTATCTCCATCTCCTGTTAGGAGAAATTCTCCAAGACGATCAAGAAGTCCTGTGCAGCTTTCGCAAGGGAGAGCCAGGTACATGGCAGGATGCTTTTTAGATAATGTTGTTTTCTCTAGCATATGCATGCTTTTAATTTAATAATCATAAAACTGTAATGGGAATATCCTGGAATTATAATCATTTATACATCTCAGAAGTATAATTATCAAGAATATATCTGTGATACAGAAAACAAGACAGATTGTCACCGAAAGCTCGTCAATCCTCTAGTCCTCCTTTAAGGAATGTGCGGAGAGATCAAGACCGTGACTCATTGCATTACAAACCAAGAGGGCCATTGTCAACACCTGAAAAATCTTTGAGTCGGTCAGTATCTCCGCAAGCAAGGAATAGGAGTAACAGTGAAGACAGTAGGTAATTTTTTTTTATTCTGAAGTGAGGTTCTAATTAACTCATCTATTCATAGATTCAGTATGACTACATGAAATTTTATGTTCACAAAGGTCGCTTAGTCCACGTGAGAACCCTCTGAAGCAAAGAAAAGAGTTGTTGACCCATGAAAGAAGTTCGAGTCCTCTACAGAAGCCAGGAATCCAAAAACCTACACATGACAGCTCAGAAGCAAGTGAAGGAGCAGAAGAAAAATATTTTTCCAGGTTCCAATATTAATTGGATTTTTGTACTAGGTTCATTTATTTTTGTCTTCAGTTTCCTTTGATTCATTTGTTTAATTTCCTTCTTACTGTTATCTCTTTTACCCTTTTCTCTGCCTGTGGTAGAGAGAGCAGGGATCGCAAATTAAAGTCATCACATAAGAAATCGAAATATCTGTCCCCTGACAAGAAGCTGAAAGATTCACCTGCTAAGATTCATAAGGAGGACAAATTATCTCCTGAAAGGGCAGCTGATCATTTTGTTTCAGAATCTCGTGGACTTGCAGACAATATTGAGTTGACCAAGAAAGGCCAGGAAATAAACAGGTAATTTGGCTTGCTTATTGCAGTTATTATACTAATTTAGCATCTCTACCCTGTAAGTGTCTGATGGTGAAAACTTACCTGGCAGTGGTAAACTCTCTGGAAGGGGTCATGAAACTACTTCTCAACAGAAGTCACCAATGTATAAAGAGACTTTTTCCAGTGCTGTAGATAGTAAAAAGTCAGATGAGAAAAACCATTCTCATTCAAACCATGCTAAGCACGGTGATCAACGTCGCAAATCAGAAGGTTCTCAGTATTCCGTTGGAAAGGTTGATCATGCAAATCAGAGTGCTTCATATGATTCTGGTTCTGAGGAGAGTGGTAAGCCTAGAAGAGAAGGAAAGGATAAGAGAAAGCATAAAAGATCTGAGAGAAAGGTTGTTGCTTCAGACGAAGAACTTAGCTATGATTCTGAATTAGAGGACAGGAAGGAGGCCAAGAGAAGGAAAAAGGAAGAGAGGAAACTTCGGAAAGAGGAGAAGCGTCGAAGGCGTGAGGAGAGACGGCGCAAAAAGGAAGAACGACGTGCAGAGAAACTAAAAACGAAGAGTAGAAGAGATGATTATGCTTCAGATGATGAGGAAGCTGAAAGAATAGATTCTCATCGAAGTGAAAATGAAGAACCACCATCTGACCAGCAGAAGCTTGAGATTGAATTACGGAATAAGGCTCTTGAATCGCTTAAAGCAAAGAAAGGCATCAATCACTAAATATGTTGCTTTTGATTTTTAAGTTGTTATATCCTTTAGAACCTTGTTGAGAATTTTCTTTTTAGTATCATTAGAAAACTTGTGGATTTTTAAGTGTATCTGTTTTCTTATTATTGGGTAAATGTTTGATGTAGTCTACCTTACTGCTGGCAGCGGAAATGGATAAAATGAGGATTTCTGAGCAAATCTGTTGAGTGCAACTTTGCCCTATATTTACTGGTAATGTTTTCCCGGAGTTGGGGATTTTACATGTTTTCGGGAGTGGTCTTGTGTCATTGACTCTGGTTGTCTTGAGCTGCTAATTTTATTTTTTAGTGTTTTCCTTACTTCTTGTTTGCTATTGGTTCTAATGTGACTAGTACTTAGTAGTATTGATTTATCTTGTTATTGAGACAAGCTAAATTTCAGGCGTTGTGATTATTATTATGAAAATTGAGACTAAATTAGCTTTCTGGTCAATTGGTAGATGCATTTTAAGTCAACTCTAGATGGTTTGGTGAGCAGACATGCAGATTTACGTATTGAACTTCCATTCAGGTGAAGTGCTTCATTCTTTTACAATTTTTTAGGTATGTTCTAGAACTGTCTTTAGATCAGTAAATCTATTGAATTTATATTAGGAAGTTCCTTTCTCGCTGTATATTGGTGAAAACTCCGTGTAAGGTTGACAGTTTCTTGGACTATGTTTTCTGGAATTCTCCATTGTGCTATAATTCTTGGATCCTCCCTGGGTATAATACGGCTGTAAGATTTGCCTAGATGTGTTTGTCATGTGAACCTACTTTTGTTTAGGCTAAAATGTATAAAACAACCTTTATTTTATGTACAAGAAAATCACCTGAACTAACAAAATATCTCTAATATTTGTTTTTCTTGTAAAATATTAATTTTTAAAATTTTCATTAAACACTTGATATGTTTTGGGCTTTATGGGTACTGTTAAATATAATAACAGTTAGGTGTAAGTTTAAATTAATTTCATGCAATATTAAAAAGTAAAACAATATGATTTGGTTTAATGAAAATTTTGACAAAGCGAAAGTTTGAGAAAATTTTTCAACTTTTCATAGTTAAGAGAAACTTTATGCACCACCGTAAATAATTTTATTTAGCATTTTGTTTATATATATCAAACTTATTTTTATAGAAATCTGGTGACTCTTGTCTTTGCTTTATAGAGTAACTTGTTTTGATTTGACCCTGCTTGCGTTGTTACAAGTTGCAACTTACAACGCAAATAGATTTCATTTCATTCTTTTTCCGAGTACCTGAATGTAGCAGTAACACCAAAAGAACTGCTTGATTCTAATAATAATTTCACACTGTTATAGGGTAAGCCTTTTATGTGACTTATTCTGGAGGTGAATTTTCACTTGACCATGTTGCTAGCAGGAATTTAAGGTCAAAACAAAACATCAATCCTTTATAGATCCACTCATATATTTTTGGTACAAGTATTATAGAGTAGTCTAATAAGCCATTCTGTTCTTGTCATGTCTGTATTTGGAATTTACTAATCATTCTGCAATTAGCACTTTGATAAATCGTATTTACATTATTCCCAAATGTTGTTGATTTCTATGTTAAGCCATATTCGTATAAGCTTTTAACTGTTGTATTGCTAAATGATAGTATTTCCTGATTTCTAAATAATTGATGTTACCCAGAATTCCATCTACTATTTGTTTTTTCCCCGTTCCTACTACACGAATATGACGGGTTGCCTTTACATACTTACATTGTAAATGCCTTTATTGCTTGTCGAACTCATCCGAGCCTACAATATGTGGTCTTCATCCTCCGCAAGGCTGCCTATGAAGATACGTATTCCATAAACATTGATCGATTTAAGAAAGTGTTCAAATTCATTTCAAATTTGCCAGAATCATGGGACTGGGCCATTTTAAGCTATTTTCATTCAGATTATTAGCTAGAAAAGGGCAAACAAAGACGCAAGGCGTCACCTTCAAGAACAGCAATTTTTTGCAACCAAATTAAGAATTCAATGACTTGATCAAGGCAGCGATTTTTTTTTAATTAGTATTTCTTTCATAACTATCATTGTTAAGCCTGGTAGAGAACGTAGAGTTTGTCGTTTTTAATTCACCAACGGTTATTCAACCATGTCTAAATTTATGAGTTCTGACACCTTCCATATTTATCAACCATTTGCAATGTGTCCACTCAAGGCTCTTGGGTTTTATGGACATTAAAGGCGGCATCCCTCCTCTTCCTTCTCTTTTCCGATCTATAGTTTTCTCTATCTCTTTTATTTAATAAGAGATTTCTACTCTTCTCTCTTATTTTAGGGTTTTTCCTTGTCACAGAATAAGAGCTCTAAATTTCATTGAAGATTTCTACATCTCAGCACATCATACTTCATTATCAACCATCGTTATTAGATATGAAGAATAAAGGTGTCTATGGTGGCAGTCTTTAGAAAAGATTCGGCGGTGTGTTACTATTTAATATTTATTTTATCGTGTCTTCAAAAGTGTAGAAATGATCTATAAGATTTTTATGTAAGCTTTGCAAAATTTTTTGACTTCTTGATTGTGTAACTTTATGCTGAATTACTTATTGACAGAGAAAGATGTCAGTATTATTTTTCAGTTCAAAATTATTTTGAATTTGTCCATAAAATCTTATTCAATAATAATAGTAATAATAATTTCTTTTGTGATATTGAGTTACTACTCACTTGAAGGTTTTAGGATGTAAGTGAATAATGTTGATACTAGTTTAAATCCAGAGGTTAACAAGTTCTACTATGTATGTGTCTACTGCATTAAAAGTTTGCTCTGCCCAATCCTTCACCGGACAAGTAATTAGCAAAGCAACAGATAAAGGTCCAACTACATAAACGTCAGTTACGTACCATCCTATAATGGCACACTAGATATAATGGTGTATATCCTTTAATTTCCTTATAATCTCTGAACAGAATGGATTTAAACCTTAATGAAGCTAACATATATATATATATATATAGGAACACTTTGTGTTGGTTGTTCAGTTTGAATCGCTAAAAATATAATGGGTGTATGTAACTCCTTTAAAGGACCCAAAGAAAAAAAAAAATTCTTATGTTAAATGTCTTCCGTCTATGAAAGGTAAAGGGCAAGATCTTATATTAATTCTTGACTTATACCTTGCAGATTGTATAAAATTTTTGTCTTGTGTACTGCGTCTTTGTACATTTCTATGACTTTAATGGATAAAGATCTGGACCTAGATTATAGCAAAGAAAAACAATATTAATAATTAAAAAAACAAGAAATAAGATTTTCTCCGTATCCTCTGGAGTCTGGACTCTTGTTATTGTCAACACCTACCTTGGATAATATAAAGTCGTCCAAAAATTACAGTTTAATCTGCTGTACACTATATTATGATACTTTAATTACTTTCATCCTACATATATATAGGGAACATTTTGGACTTAGCACAATCCGATACAAATATCAATTGTCGGAAATTAAGCAGAATGAAGAATTAATGTGCAGTTAAAAAAATCTGAGATGGGCAATAATGATCTTTAATTTGTGGTGGAGTACTTTATGATAGCATTCTGAACTTAGCTTCTTGTGTTAGCTAGATGCCAACTAGATTAGCAAATTAAAGAATCTTTTAATACATACATAATTCATATTTGACTCGTGAATAACAAACATAGACATCTTAATTTTGATCTAATTCTTCCACGGGTTAAATTCATGATAAGACTCCGACTTCACAACAACATATATAACAAGACCTGAGTTTTATCGAAGTTACTCATTGTTGATAGGGAAATGCATATATTTCCAAGGAACCAATTATGCCAAAAACTTAGAAAATTATTGATGCCATAATATACTAGATGTTTATCATGTTAAATAACTGAACTATTCCACAGAATCTTACTTGCATCAAAACTATCAACTTATTTGTTTTTTTTTTAAAAAAAAGGTAATAAGCCCTCGCCATGAGACAATTGATGTCACACATTGGCTAACAATTTCACCTTTGCTTTGATATCAATTGTTAGGATCAATCGCTTACCACTATGCCAAAAGCTATATAACTTTTAGTAAGGGTACAATTCTATTTTCTTAACCCATAGTAGAACAGACGCCCAAGCGCCATGGTCTATGACTTGGCCCTATATCTGGGCTTCCGCAATGAGACAATTGATGTCACACCTTGGCTAATAGTTTCAACGACCTCTGATTTATCTTTGTGACCTCTATTTTACCTCTTTTTTTTTTAGGCACTGAAATAATTGCTCTTTCAACAATTTTTTTTTTGGATAAAGTTTAAAGACAAGATTATATAATACCTAGTTGCTAATATATACTAACTATTATTTATAGGATTTCTATTTCTTGTGATTAATTGTTAATTAGATATCGAGCAGAATTGCAGAATATATATACAAGAGAGGATCGGATAACGAAAAAACTTAATAATAGAAAGGTATATATATGGATTTTGGGAGGAGGGAGGGGGGGTAGGTACATCCTTCATCCTTGAATCATAAAACAGTCTAATGCATGTTCAATTCATGGAAAACTTGAGAGAAAAATTTAAATAAACTTTTTTATATGTCTGCTATAAGACTAAATTACCATTATAAATTTTATTTTCATTCTCTTTTTTGTGATTGATTATGTTTTATGTTCTTTCTTCTTATCATATAAACTTTTTTTTTATCCAAATACCTTATAACAAAAGTATAAAAAATTTTCATACAAATCTCTAATCTAAAAGTTAATCAATATATACACACACAATGCATTCTTAATTTATATATTCAAGTAAACTTAGACGCGTATCTTTTTATTAGTTATATATTTTTTATAAAACATACAGAAAAGAAAGCGTTTTCAGTAGTTTAAAACCATATAATTAATTTTTCTTTGAAAAAATTATTCATTTTGTTATATATATTGTCGTTGAAGTAATTAGTAGATAAATACGGAGTTTTATATGTTATATATATATAACACGTAATAAGAAAAAGGCAAAAGGAAATGAATTACCTTGGTTGATCGAGGTGATCGAATGGTAGAGAATGGCAGGGCAAGAAGTTAAGTTGTCTTGGCTCTCATCGAGAAAACAGTACCTACGACGTACTTGTCCTTATTGTGTTTAACGAGGAAAGTTAAGTTGAAATTCCTGGTTTCATCGATCATTTTATATCAAATATGCTGGGTTGCATCGATCACATACGTTTTCAGCAACATGTCACATTAATTCCTAATTTTAAGCCTTTACGAACGTAACTTTGAATGCTCATCGACATGGTCGAACACACACATTGACAGCAATGGAGTGCATGCCCTATTTTGCAGCATATTTATACATACATGATAAAATGCAAATGAAGTCGTAAACCATATTTGAATATATTGTACACAGATAAAAAAGTGTGACAACAATCCAACATTAATTGATGATATTCAGTTATTCAGAATAATGTAATCTAATCTATCATGGAACTCGTACTCATCATAATTAACCTAGCCTGTATAAATAAATTTAAACAAAGGGCCATTGATAATACATAATAAAGAAGAAGGAAAAAAATGTGGGAGAAAATCAAATTTAATAGGGAAGGCAATATGTGAAGATAAAATAATTAATGAGTATAAACATGTATGATTAATTAAAATTAAAAGAATTTTCTGGTGGGAGAGGGATGGTGTGGATGAGGCCCTAGTCGTAATTCAAGGTCTAAATCCGATGACGAACCTTGGGTTGCACTTGCAATTGTAGTTGTAGATGATGATGATGATGGAAGTTTGACATTATTAAGCTTGTCTTCTTCATCACAAATATTAGTAGGTGTTTCTGCGAATAGTGGGAGCTTCTTCCTTAAGTGAACAATATTTTCATGATGTAAGCCCTCATGTAATTCCGTGGTAATCCAGTTAATGGTTGTGGTGTTGAAAGATGTAGCAGGTTGATGCGAAGAAGATTGATGCTTGAGCTTGGCTTTGTCTTTCCTATGGATGTTCATGTGGCCTCCCAATGCTTGTGCATTAGAGAAACCCCTTTTGCAGAAATTGCACTCGTAAGACTTCACTGCTTTTCCTCCTCCACCTTGTTGCTCATCGCTTCCCTTTGTTTCTGATCCTCCCTCCTCTTTATCACTCTCCATTAATACTTTCAACAACGTCAATCCCTAATTTCACTCTATAACTAGATCATCGATGGTCAACCAACTCCGATCCCAAATTAATTAACTATATATATGTGAAATACTTGCTTTGGTTATATAATTATATTAACTACAAGGCCTGCTCTTCTCCTTTAATTTTCTACTCCAATCACATGTAACTTCCATTACACAGATTGAATATATGTATGTATGTATGTATATATATGGACAAATAGTGAAACATGGCAATTCATCCACATAATTAATTAATTTCCTATGTTTTTAATTTTGACGACGACCTTGTTCATTAAGTAATTATAATTTGTTTATAGTGGCAGCAACTTGTTTTCTTCCAGTGTCCCGTGTCGTTATTCTCTCCTACGCGTCTCTTGTCACGTATTACGTACTCCCAAACCTGGCTTTTTAGACAAGACTCAAAATTATAATTTGATCCTTCATTCCCAGCTTGCTCTGCACCCCATTCAAAACAATTTAAATATTATAGTGTGGAATGAAAGAAAAAGCTATTCATTGGTGATTGGTTTGTATGTAGATGAAATCATGAAAAGGTCATCTTCCCAATCACGTCAAGGTCCCCATTTGGCCCCTAATTAACATACACACCAATCACCATCCAAGATTATCTAAATAAAATACTCACAAGATTTTAAGTATTATATCAAAACTTCATTTTAGTCCTCGAGCTATAGGATGAATTTAGTTTTGATCCTCAAATTTTCCTGTTTGTTCTACCATTAATCAAAATATTATTCCATATCTAGTTTCTGCACATGTACGTATAGACTATATATAGTTGATATTAACGATTTCTCTTTCATATATATATATCTGAATAAGTGAATTGACATAAGTCTTATATGCAAATTAGAAATAAATTTATGGTTAATTTTTTTTAAGAAAAGTTTTTTTCTTCCTCTCTCCATAAATTCACTTATTAAGACATTATGAGAGGAGAATAATCTAGATAATTAGGTGTCCAACTTAAGAATAATGACAGAAATTAAATGTAATCATGTTTTGAACTAACAATGAAATAAAAAGGAAAGTTTGAAGATTGAAATGAAATAAAAAGAATTTAAGGACCAAAAAAAAGTTCACCCTATAGCTTTAAGGACTGAAACAGAATTCATATTATAATTTGATAACCAAAATGGGATTTTGACGTAAATATTATAAAATTTTCCAAGATGATTCCCGAAAATAGGCTTACGGGGATATCCGCTGTATGTGCCTATAATTTGATGCTAAAGGTTATTTTACACTAAGACGGCAGTTGGATTAATTATTTCTTAATTAATTATACGAAATCAATTACGTATGACTTAAGTGAGTTGTACGGTTCACATAAGTAATAGTTTTCCACTGTTCAGTTCCTATAGAGTTACTCATAATATCTTCTTCTGGCCTTCAATCATGCAGATGAGATAAAATCCCAGAACTCCTTCTGATTCTCCCATGAAGGAATAAATTAATTAGCAATAAATTAATGTGTTTGATACTATATATATTCATAATTAACGTTCTGCAATACATATACTTTGTAATCGTGATTAGCCGTCCTCAACAATGAAATTAATGGGAGTTGACTAATTATTATTATGGCAAGTACGAATCGAAGAAAAAGGAAACAAGATATTACAGAGGTTGTGAAGCTGGTAGAGAAAGCAATCTTGCTTGTGCCAACCTGACATGGCAACAGTATATAACCATGGATATCTGTGTGTATGTGTATATAAATAAGTGTATTCGTTCAATCGATCCACGTGGAAGCTGCTCATACAGAAAGAATGGTCCAGACACATACGACAAACAAAAAATTGAAGTCACAATGGTATAAATCACCCCACGTGCATGTTCTAGAAGGGAATAGATCAACAGGACAATTAAGTTGTACGTGTAGTAAAACAATTGTAGCAACAGAATGATCACAAAAACCAGTTGTGTTGAATATTGATACTTATTATGCTTTGCCTTTCAGATATGGATCATTACTTCCTATGTTAATGTCTCCATTTGTCTTTCTTTATGTATTTATTGCATACATAGGCCTATATTCAATACCTCGGATTGTAATGTAATCTGTCCTGTGCTCTGTTTTTGGTGCAATAGTAATATATATGTTGAGTGCATCAGTTGGAAAACTAAAAAAAAAAAAATTTAATCAACAATTTGTGAAGTATCAAACAAAAGCTCTTAAGTCTTACCTGTTAGTCATGATCTCAGTCTGCTCTGTCTCTGTTTTAAAATCCACTTCATCATCGCTGTGACTTGTGTGTGTGTGTGTACATACATTGAAAGAGAATGACATACATCCAAATTAAGTTCTTTCCTTTCTAGATAGTTAGTGACAGGCCATTAATTTATTGGTGTTGATGGAGGAATCGTGGAGATTGAATCGTCTCTTAATCAGAAACAAGTCAAACGCAACATCAAGTCAAAAATCCCTTTCATTTATGAATCAATATTATATTATCTTCTTATCTTAGGTTAGAACTATGCATGGAGTGTGGGATTTATTTTATGGTAGATTAGAGTATAAAACATTTATATGCAACGCTTAGCTTCGAGTTCCTGATGCTGTCAAATTCAAAATGAAAAATAATATTTTTGAATTTATAATAAGAAAATTTTGTCTGGAATCCCATGGTGATTGAGGGGAGACTAGAATTGAATGTCGGTATGAAGGCGTGTAAAGTCTCATCATGAATGTCAGCATCACGAGAAGGCGTGTAAAGTCTCATCATTTCTTTTTTTAATTTTTCACACTTTTTAAAAAGACAATCTTATTTAAGATATATCTGACATTAAATGTAGATATCTTTTCTAAGGGGTATTTAAACTTGGGTTTATCACATAGTGAAAAAACAACTCCTTTGGTTAAACTTACAACTCCGTTGCTAATGAATAGTAATGAATAGATTATAGAGTAATGTTTAGAGGCAAACCACACTCTTTTTAGGGAGACTCATGTAAAAATATTATGTGAAGTTGATGAGCGTATATCCAAGTAATAATTAACATAGAGGGTCTATAGACTTAATGAGTTATTGCTTATTAGTATACAACTAATAATGTTCGACTAAGTTTCTTCAAACGTGGTTAATTAGTTAACAAAATTATGATCAAGTCAAGCTATGATAACTAATGAAGACTTTTGTAAACTCCATTCAACACACACACTCATATATATATATATATTCAATTATTTGATCAGTTAACCAAGCTTAGTTGGTCTAGTGGTTAGCTCACTAGGTCGCTTAATTAAGCAAGTGTCAGGAGTTCGATCCCTGCTTTGTGTATGCAGCAACCAATTGGCCAGCGACAAACCCTTAAATGGAATTTAGATTCGCGGCGGATTAGTCCTTAGCCCTTCGGGCTGGGGAATACCTTGAGAAAAAAAATTATTTGATTAGTTAAAATTCTAAATCTGGCAGGATTTTACAAATCATATGCATTGGCAGCCTTAATCATGTCGGATACTCCTGGCCTCTTTCCCTCATCAGACCCTAGTAAACACTAAACAGTGTTTGTTTTTCTTAATGCAATTAGGAAACTTGATAGCATTGGGCCAGAGTCATATCCATAGAATTGGGCCAGACGTAGGCCCCCTCACGTAGAAGATGATGAGATCCATTTGAGTTTTTTCTTTTTTGATTTTTCAGAAAATGGAAATGGTTAAAGTGGCCACCGCACATAATAAACAAAAAACTAAAGAAAGTGAGAAATAAAATATACGAAATTGTAAGGCAAAAGTTCCTAGTCTATGAAAACTTTTATACACAGAGAAGACAGAAGTAAGAGAAAGTATGCCTGCAAAAGAAGAACCAAACAAATAGGCTGATATACCTTTGGTCAAGTTCAAGTAATAATTGCTCGAGACTTAACCTAATTTGATTAGGCTAATTAACCTCTATGCATGGAACAAGTGATTAGTGATATACTGTAGGCTAACCACTCATTCACTAGACACTTATGAAGATCACCCCTTAGGCAGTCTCCATTAATTACCGTGATCATGACAATGACATTAAAAGACACAAATTTCTTAAATTTCAATGTAATTTCTTGTTAACGCAACCACTCTTCCACTATATATAGAAAGCTCGCCTAGAACAAGTCTGTTCATGATGACTCATCTTATCAATTCATACATGATTATTGAATTGGTTCTATCACTCTATCTATGTATTTTCTCTCGGTCTTTTGTGTAAATCATTAATGTTGTTGGGGATATGTATAATATGTAGAGTTTTCTCCATAAAATCTGTAACATATATATGTATAAATACTAATTTCTGTGAATGAAAATATATGAGATAAATCCTATTCAATGTTTATAAAATTCTAACTATCTTTCAATAGATTCTTCTTTAATTTTACCTATCAAATTCTATCACTAATAACTAAGGAAGCTTGTAGTTTAGTGTCTAGTCTATGAAAGTGAATCAAATGATTTTCAATATAAATATATAATGACGTCGTCAAGGTCTATAGTGCGTATACGTAGCTAAATCAATAATTTTGTTTAAATAAGAATCTTCCAGGGACGGCTGGAAACACACTTGAAACTTGAAACATGAATTTTCTCTTCAACATGTAGTTGTAACGACAAGAATAAACCCTACATTTTTAATGATACATTATTTGATAGTTAGTAAGTTAGGTGATGACAGCAATGACGTATTACATATATATATGCATGTAGTATAAGCGTTTTGAGAAGTATAAGTGAATATATAGAGAGAGAGGTTGTGATTAATGATTAGAGAGAAGGGGGAATTAAGAAGGAGAAATGGAAGAGGCAAAGTTTGGTGGCAACAGCAACAGCAACAGATGGTCTCTTCAAGGAATGACGGCCCTTGTTACTGGTGGAACCCAAGGAATCGGGTACTTCTCTCTCTCTCTCTCTCTAAAAAAATGAATTGGTTGATGTAATTGAAATAAGCATATATACATAATTGAAAACTAGTTTTGTAATCAACAATATATATATGTTTAAAAAGAGTTTAATAAATTGTTATGAGTGGTAGCTAGGTATGCTATTGTGGAGGAATTGGCAGAGCTAGGAGCTGCTGTGCACACTTGTTCAAGGAATGAAGCTGAGCTTAATGAATGCTTACAAGGATGGGCCTCTAAGGGCTTTCAAGTCACTGGTTCTGTCTGTGATGTCGTCTCTTCTCAACAAAGAAACCACCTTATTACTACTGTCTCCACTATCTTCAACGGCAAACTCAATATCCTGGTTTCTAATTTCTAACTAATTCACTCTCTTATCATTAACCAATTTCACATTTATTAATAAGGCCAAACTCTCAAATTGGTCCCTTATGTATGGGGTAGATTTCACATTGGTCCCAAAAATATTTAACTTGATCATATCTTTCTTATTTCAAGTTCAAATGCGACGAATTTAGATCTATGAATTTCTTTTGATAAGTACTTTGAAAACATCAATAAACGAGGTTAAATCAAATCTCAAAAGTAAGTAACTCGTTTCACGGTCAAACAAGTGAAATTGGTCATATCTCTCTTGTTGAAAGTCTGAATACCACGAATTGGAAGTTATGTGCTAACTCTTGCTGAGTTCTTTTTCTGCCTATAATAGCTAGTAAATGAGGTCAAATTGCATCTTGAAAGTATTTTTAGGACCAATTTGATATATCATGAAAATATATAGGACCAATTTGAAACAAATGAAAGATAAGGGATCAATTTGAAACCTACCCTATACATAAAGGACCAATTTGAGACTTTGTCCTATTAATAATTATATAAGAAGACATCACGCAACAATATAATACGACCCTTTTGTTATTAATTTATTTATATACTATCTAGTAGCTTGTCACTCTTGGAATACCAATATTTTAACTTTGTCACGTCATGTACATATATATATAGAAAACCCGGCCTCAGCTTGGCTGTTTTCGAACATTTCGCTTTCACCTATCTTAATGATTAATTAATTAAGAAATGTTATATATATATATGTACTAACATTTAATTTGGTATTAATGAATGATTATATATATAAAATATATATAGGTAAACAATGTGGGAAGAGGCATATTGAAAGAAACCCTGGAGTTGACAGCGGAAGATTTCTCATTTCTGTTGAGCACAAATCTGGAATCAGCATACCATATGTCCCAACTGGCACATCCTCTTCTAAAAGCCTCACAAGCTGGTAGCATCATTTTCATATCTTCCATTGCTTCTGCTGTGTCTATAGATGTAGCTGGGTCCATATATAGTGCTGCCAAAGGTAATTGTGTACGTGATTCTCTTCACTTTGTGTTTAGGAATAGTATTTGGAGTATATATATACTAATTAAATATTCAAGTAATTAATTATGGGCCCCTGCTGCAGGAGCACTCAACCAACTCACGAGAAGTTTGGCATGTGAGTGGGCAAAAGACAACATAAGGACTAATTGCGTTGCACCAGGGGCTATTTTAACCCAGAGAATTGATACGGTAAATTAATTTAATTTCCTCATATTCTGTAATATATTAATTAGTTGATTAGATATGAGTATAATGATTAGTAGTGTGATTGTGATATGATCGAATATTATTTTGCAGCTGCTGAAAGATAATCCGAATTCTGAGACTATAAAGCGCTTAGAGAGAAAAAGCCCACTGGGACGAATGGGAGAGCCAAAGGAAGTGTCTTCTTTGGTGGCTTTCCTTTGTTTATCTGCAGCCTCATTCATAACAGGACAGGTCATTTTTGCTGATGGAGGATTCACTGCCTTTGGCATGTGATTTGTGATTTGTGATTTCTCACTCATCACACTCCAAACTCCAAACAATATATGTATCCTAACTAATTAATTAAATAAATGGTGCCATCTTTATTAGTTTTGATTTATATACTTTCATCATCCTCTGCCATATTGTTGGATCCATCTCTAGTACTCTGTAGCTTGTGTTTAATTATATTAATATGTTACTTCTCCGTATTTCTTTTAATCTTTTAGATTTCTTTCTAAATATTTTAATGTGAGATTTTTTAAATATATGAGGGGGAAGATGATAGAGGATTGAATGCTAATTCTCTATTATCTCCTCCTCGAATACTCAATTTTTCTTATTAAAAAATATCTCTTACTTTTTGATCCCCAATTCAAATATACTGATGAATGGACCTTTAGGATGTGTTTGGATTGATCCCCAATTAAAAAATATCCCTTTTACTAGAAGATTTGGGACTAAATAGTAAAAATTAAAAAAAAAATTATTAAAAATTGGTCCCACACCCTTTTGAGCCCATTTGACCTCATTGGGTGATAGTCTCAATCGGGCCAAAAAAAAAAAAGACTCATTAAAATAAGAGAGATGTGAATAACTTTGACTGTTTAACAGTGAAACGAGCAGTCCACTTTAACTTGGAGACTCAATTTGACCTATAATTACAATTGAATAGAAAAAGTACTCGTAAAAAATAATACATAGTTTTGTACTCGTCACATTTAAACTTAAAACCAGAAAGACATGACCACATCCAGTAGTTTGAGACTAAAATGAAATTAAATAACAACATTCAAAATGTCTTATACCAATGAGTACCCATAAATTTTACCTTTCAGGTTCGGGAACATGTAAAAATGAAATGAGTCCGGCTATAAGATGGTTAAAATTTGAAACACATAAAAGTGGAACATTTAGTCACAGCACAATGTTTGAAACACAAGTACATCGTTTATCAGGAGAAAGTGTAAACAATTTACTAAATTTAGCCAACATGTGGAAAATTTGAGAGTTGATGAGACGACAATTATTCTGCAATCACTTGGCCAGTTCATTAAGTTAACTAAATAATTGGGATAGTTTTGAGTGTGTTGCCAAGTGAAGTGAGAAGAAGCTCAGAAACTCAAACACCAAACACTGTAAATCCTCCGTCAACACAAATGGTTTGTCCCGTGACGTAAGATGCTGCAGGTAAGCACAGGAATGCCACCATTGAAGATACCCACTGGGGTTCCTCTAATAAACCCCTCAACAAGCTTCTCATCATCTTTCAGGTGCTGCATATATCCAACGTTAATCACAATTAATACACTTTACTTTAATTAAATGTTTCCATGTATTCATTCATAGTTAGTTTTTTACTACTTACTTAAACTAAACAAAACATTGTCAAAAGAATTAAAGATTACTAAAATAAAAAACAAAAGGAAACACCTGCTCAGCCAAGGGCGTCTTGATAGTCCCTGGTGCAACGCAGTTTATTCTTATATTGTCTTTTGCCCACTCACATGCCAAATTTCTAGTCAGTTGGTTTATTGCTCCTGCAATTGCATGCATTGCCATTAATTTAACACTTTATATACAACATGCATTAATTTTATGTTGCAGTGCATATATATATCATATAATAAAAAATGAATTGAACAATTTAGTACTGTGGAAACTTCTCTAATTTATCAGTGAGAGAAGCTACCTAGGGAAGGGTGTGAAACAGAGAATTAAACTATTGAAGGAGAGAAATAAATGAGATAATGAAATATTATGGAAAGTAAGGTAACCCGATTCCTCTGGTTCACCAGTAACAAGAGCGGTGGTTCCATGAAGAGACCATCTTCTGCTTCTTCTGCTGTCCACGTTAGCCTCTGCCATTAATATCTGCTACCTTCTCTCCACTATACTCAACTATTTGGTAATATATATGATTGACCTTCGATACTTTGCTCTTGTTGAAACTTGGAAAGGTTATATATATATATTACTCGATCCTTGATACACTATCAATGGTTAGAGAATTAAATTTGAATAATCTACTGTGCATTAATTATAGGTGAAGTGCATAGAGAAAGGAACAAGTAGAGAGAAAATGTGAGTCCAATTGATACGTTTTCTTTTTAACTTATTCTTATATCTCTCAGTCCTACACCCTTGAAGTACTATAGAGATCCAAAATTGTTGAATAACATTATGTATGTGGCTATGTGCTTCATGTAGAAAAAGTACAATTGAAGTGTGTTCTATAATAATTCAACATTGGTGGGCGCTGTAAGAAGATATCACATTCATGGACTCCTCTCTCTCATCTTCTGTCTCACTCTCTCTAAGTTAAGGTGGCGTTTCATTATAGAGTGAGGTGAAATTATTGAAGTTAGAGAAAAATGAAATTGGATAAGATACAGAGTTATCTACGATTTCTTGACCTTTTTGAGTTTTGACCACTTTCAATCTCTTTTCCTCTCCTATACTTTTCAAACATCAATTTCATATCTCATCCCTTCATTTTAATATAAATACTTTCTTCTAAGATATTTTAATTTAGACTATCTACAATTTATATATATTAAAAAGAAATGTAGATTAATATAAAATTTAGATTTCTAATTAAGGGAGGACTCATGGGCAGTTGGTAAATGGATAAAGTGTAATAATGGTGTATAAAAACAAAAGTTAGTTCCTGTAATTGAAAAGTCATAACGTTAAGTAGTTGGCTTACAAGACTAATGTAAGGCGTGTGACAGCAGGAAAAACAATTTTGTTCACTCACATGGACTTTTCTCAGGTTCTATGATTGTATCTTTTCTTAATTAGCTATTACCATTTGAATTGTTGATGTACGTTTTTCTCATAAATATGTATATTTCTTTTATTTACTTTTAAAAAGTGAGATATAGACTATAGTATTATTTACTAATTTATTTTAATTAGCTAAAAAATTGAGACTTTATCTTATTGTCATAAATACTCCATTCAGATTTAATTTTTTAAGAAGTTAAATATTGTTTTACTGTTTTTAAGATATCTAAAATTTATTATTCTTATTCGTAATTTAACTAATATTTATCATATATAGCGTTATTGATTGCCAGCGACCCAGCGTCCTATTGTCTCTATACGTTCCGTTCCGTAGCCAGGACCTAATTATCAATTTATTTACTGGTTTTAAGCAGCATTCAACATAGCATTCATGTCCTGATATGCGTTTTTCTTAATTTTTTAAGTATTTTTTTTATTTTGTACTTTACGTTAAAATTAAATATTAATTAAGTTAAAGAACTATTTCAATTAATTAACTATGCATTATAAAATTTCCATAAAAAACTATGTATTATAAAATATTTATTATTTAACTTTAATACTAGTAAAAAATTAAATTACATTATCTATATATGTATATATATATTTTCTCTTACATAAATAAATATGTTTTACCTTACTTTAGTACTTATATTTTTTTTTTTGATCCAATACTTTAGTACTTATATATTTTTGAAGATTTTATATACTTCCTAACTTTATCTTACCAATTTCGTATATAAGTGTATATATGATATGAATGAGAGAGAGAAAAAAGAAACAATTTACAAACAAAACAAGTACTGTTCTAGACTGTCTTCTGATTTTAAGTTTACCGTCATCTTACTAAGAATAATCAAACTCCAATTTGACCAATTTGACATAGCATGAACAGTTCCTATGAATTACGTCATTGTTAATCAAACTCCACGTATATTCGGAGTAATCAATTACGTCATTGTTACTTATGATATATATGTGTATATATATAAGCCCTTTGGAAAAGAGGAAGGTATCAAAGATCGATCACATATTATTACTAAATACTACAGTTGATTTGTAAGAAGAAATCAAATGGCAGAGGCAAGCAACGATAGCAAAAGAAGCAGAAGATGGTCTCTTCATGGAACCACTGCTCTTGTTACTGGTGGAACCAAAGGAATTGGGTTTGTTACTTTCCATCCTTTTTTCCTTTTTTCTTTTACTTTTCTCTTTCAATCCTCTGTTTTTCCTCCCTACCTATATCTATATGTAGCTTCTTTCATTGATGAACAAGTTTTTACATGTATAATTAGGTATGCTATTGTGGAGGAGTTAGCAGAGCTAGGGGCTTCGGTGTACACTTGTTCAAGGAATGAAGCTGAGCTTAATGAATGCATACAAAGATGGGCCTCAAAGGGGTTTAATGTGAAGGGTTCTGTGTGTGACATGGTGTCTCGTGCACAAAGAAATGACCTCATCAATAAAGTCTCCTCTGCTTTTAATGCCAAACTCAACATCCTTGTTAGTATTTAACTGCATGCCTCTCATAATTACAACAATGCATTGATTTAGTATATGTATATACACAATTAACAAACACATTATTATTATTTGATTTGGTACTTTAATTTTGTGGTTAATGTTTAGTTATTTCATGAATAATCAAATGAAACAGGTGAATGTTGTGGGAACAAACATAAAGAAAAAAACCGTGGAGTACACAGAGGAAGATTTCTCATTCCTGGTGAAAACGAATCTAGAATCAGCATATCACATAACCCAACTCGCACATCCTCTTTTAAAGGCCTCAGAAGCTGGAAGCATCGTTTTCATATCCTCCATTGCGAGTGTGGTAGCTGTAAATACTGGAACTATATATAGTGCGGTCAAAGGTACGCAACAACGTCTCTTGGATTATTTTATTTATTTATCGTTGAAAGAAGAAGAATGTACGTAAATAGGAATAATGTTGGGGAAGTTTGATTTAGAAGAATGTGTGAAATACATGCAGGAGCAATAAATCAATTGACGAGAAATCTTGCATGTGAGTGGGCAAAAGACAATATAAGAACAAACTGTGTAGCCCCAGGGGCTATTAGGACTCCCCTACTGGCTGATCAGGTACGATTTATAAATATTTAATTATTTATTCAGTTTTGTAGAGTATTACATTATGTTATATGATACGAAAAGTAAAGGAAGTATGTGTTGCAGGCATTGAAAGATGAAGAAAAGCTTGTTGAGGGGTTTATTAGGAAAGTGGCTGCGGGGCGCATTGG
This sequence comes from Chamaecrista fasciculata, assembly GCA_003254925.1. Classification (NCBI taxonomy): domain Eukaryota; kingdom Viridiplantae; phylum Streptophyta; class Magnoliopsida; order Fabales; family Fabaceae; genus Chamaecrista; species Chamaecrista fasciculata. The sequence goes on along the minus strand of QANZ01021869.1, from coordinate 11,961 downwards.
AGAGGCAGAAGAAGTGTCATCCATGGTAGCATTCTTATGCTTACCTGCTGCCTCTTACGTTACAGGACAGACCATTTGTGTTGACGGAGGCTTCACAGTGTTTGGTCTCTAATGGCCATGTAGGCACACACTCAAAAGCATCATCCCAAATATATATAGAATATATGTAATTCTTCTTTTTTCTTAAGTAGTCGTATTCTTGTATTAAATAAATGTTGAATACTATAATAATGTCTTCGTAGCTTTTACTCAAGATCATTAAATAGTGGTGTGTATGCAGAAACTTAAGTAAAAATTCTAAGTTATGATGAGTTTCATCATAATCGAGATGTAATAAAAGTTTTAGTTTGTTTGTTTCGATACTTGTGTAGTTTGACTCCAGTTTTAACCTGCTTTTCCTTCGTTTTTTTTTGAACAACCCTATTTTTTCAAATATCAATTTATTAATTGATATTATAATTTGAAGTTATAAGCTGAGTTTATCAAATCATGCATTTGGTTTAATAACAAAGAATTAGCTTGGAAAAACAAGTTAATTAAGCCTGGAGAATATGCCGTTTCAAATAAATCTGAAAAACATACATGACTAAAAATCTATCCGTTTTAATAAATTCATTTACAATTGATCATAAATAAAGTCGATTTTTACAAAAAAAAAAAAAAAAAA
>QANZ01021869.1:0-11099 GCA_003254925.1 Chamaecrista fasciculata | reverse complement strand
TGAGTATATAATTTTTAAAATAAAGAGTACATTTTGTTAAATAATGTTGGTTGATATTTTAATTTGTTGATGTTTGTGATTTTTGTAAATAATTTGTCCAATATCAACCAACATTATTTAAAATTATATACTTAACTCTTAAATTATTTTTAAAGTATAATTTTCAAAAAAAAAAATTAACAATACTAAAACTTTTACTTACATATCTTTCTTCCTTCTTCTTCTCCCTTCTTTCTTTCTTTTTCCTTCTTTCTCTCTTAGATTTTTTTTTTCACTCTCTCAATCTCATATTTCTCTCACTAAACCTTGACCCATTTATCCAAACCCCCCCATTATATTGGCCTCATCCTCCACAAAAAAAATATTCAAACCGCACCAATCATGCGGTGCCACGTGGCACCGCGTGATTGGTCGGTTTAAATTTTTTTGGGACACTCGGATTAAAAAAAGTTTAAAAAAAAATTCCACCCGATGCCACGTGGCACCGGGTGATTGGGCCACCTGTATTGGGACACTCGGACCATATCCGAGTGTCCCAAAAATCTAAATAGTTTTTTTTTTCCTAAAAATCTAAATATTTTTTTTATATTATTTATATAAATAAACCCCTTATCATGTTGTATGCATTTTTCTTATTAAAATAAGGGGGTCAAGAATATCAGTTTGTGTGGCGGGGATCTGCTGAAAACTTTCTCTCTTTTCTCTCAGATTCTGCAATTTTGGCTGAGTGTTCAAAGGTAAATCTTCATCAATCAACAAGGTTTTAAACTTGAGAATAAGATCCCATATATTTCAGGTTCTGAAATTCTATTTCCAACACAGTTTTAATTTTATCGTCTATATATAAATATAGTCCTTTGGAGAAGAGGAAGGTATCAAAGATCAGTGGTACTATACCAAACCAGTTGATTTTCGAGAATGGCAGAGGCAAGCAATGGTTGCAGAAGAAGCAAAAGATGGTCTCTTCATGGCACCACTGCTCTTGTTACGGGTGGAACCAAAGGAATTGGGTTACTTACTTCCCATCCTTTCTTTTTTCTTTTACTTTAATTTTGTCTTTCAATCCTCTGTTTTTCCTCCCTACCTATATCTATATATATGTAGCTTCTTTCATTGATGAAGAAATTTTTACATACATAATTAGGTATGCAATTGTGGAGGAGTTAGCAGAGCTAGGGGCTTCGGTGTACACTTGCTCAAGGAATGAATCTGAGCTTGATGAATGCTTACAAAGATGGGCCTCAAAGGGGTTTAATGTGAAGGGTTCTGTGTGTGACATGGTGTCTTCTGCTCAAAGAAACGACCTCATCAATAAAGTCTCCTCTGCTTTTAATGCCAAACTCAACATCCTTGTTAGTATTTAACTTCATGCATGCCTCCCATAATTAAATTTAAAACAAAGCATAGTACTTGTAATTTTGTGGCTAATGTTGAGTTATACATTTGGTGAATCAAATAATGAAATAGGTGAACAATGTGGGAACAAACATAAAGAAACAAACCCTGGAATTTACAGAGGAAGATTTCTCATTTCTGATGAAGACAAATCTAGAATCAGCATACTACATAACCCAACTCGCACATCCTCTTCTAAAGGCTTCGGAGGCTGGAAGCATCGTTTTCATATCCTCCATTGCGGGTGTAGTATCCCTAAATATAGGATCCATATATGGTGCGCTCAAAGGTACGTAATACTCTCTTGGATTATTTCATTCGTTTATCTTGAAAAGAAGAAGAAAGTAAATAGTAATGTTGGGGAAATTTTGATTTAAGAAAGTGTAAAATGGATACATGTAGGAGCAATGAACCAACTGACGAAAAATCTGTCAAGTGAATGGGCAAAAGATAATATAAGAACAAACTGTGTTGCACCAGGGCCTATTAAGACGCCCCTTGCTGAACAGGTATTTCCCATTTTGTTTTTAAATCCTTAATTCTTTTCACAATGACTTGATTCATTTTACTGGTAACTATGAATACATGGAGATTGGAGAATAAGCCCAGCCCTGTCCTGTTTCATGTCATATATATATATATAAATAAATCATCTGAGTGAGTTGAAACATTTTAGTATACATTTTGTTATATATAAGATTGAAATCTACAAAGAGTATATTGTTGTGTGACCGTTGCAGACTTACAAAGATGATCAAAAGATTGTTGAGGAGTTTGTTAGGAAAATCCCAGTGGGAAGGTTTGGAGAGGCAGAGGAAGTGTCATCCATGGTAGCATTCTTATGCTTACCTGCTGCATCTTACATTACGGGACAGACCATTTGTGTTGACGGAGGATTCACTGTGTTTGGTGTCTGATGTCTCTGTTGACGTGGCCAAGTAGGCAGTAGCACAAAGCCACAAACTCAAAATCATCATCACAAATATCCTACTCATTTCGGAATAAATGTTGTTGCCTCAACACTAAAGTTGTCCCCATGATGTGCCACTTTGTTAAGTCCTATTCTCGTATTATAAATGTTGAATACTATAATAATATTGTCCTTTTTAGCTTCTACTCAAGATCCAACGGTGATAATGGTGTATGCACTATGCAGAAACTTAAGTGATGGTTCTAAGTTGTGACGAGTTTCATGAGATATATTAGAAGTTTTAGTTTTTGACCCAATACTTGGGTAGTTTAACTTTTAGTTTATTTAATTTTAAATTTCAGATAAAAATGATTTATTTGTCAAGATATAAATTGGTACTTAACCTTTAACACTTTAAAATTACAAAGATACAAAACGATCTTCCCTTTATATATGATTTGACTAGTGTCGACTTCTATTGGAGTATGCTTGAACCCTAGAGTCCAAACAATATAGATACTTCATTTATAAAATTTCAAAATCACTTGATTTAAAAATTTTCGTTGTTCACGGGTGAAGATCTAGGGCATGTTTGATTCATATCTCTAAGAATAATTTTTTAAAATTGTTTTAGAAGTTCATAACAATATTCACTAATTTTCTATTTTTTAGATTTTAAAAATAATATTTGATGTCTTGAATTTTAAAATAAAAAAATAAAATAATGTTATCAAACCTATTTTTTAATTTTTTGTTTTTAAAAACTAAAAACTATTTTTAGAGAAGAGAATTACAAGCCTAGTGATTGTTAATTTGGCAGAAAAGTTCTACACCTTCTGTCACTCTCTAGTCTCAGAATTAGAAGGAAAACACTTCCTTGAAGACGCTCAGTCACATTATATACCCAAAAAGAAAAAGGCATATAGGACAACAAATTATCCTAGTTCCTTATCATCTTTTAATCAGTGAGTTGTCTTGTGCATATTTCTAGGATATTTCAAAGGAGAAAAAAGTAAAAATACTTGATTAGAAGTAAAATATGAAGCATCTATATTATTTGATGGAACGGCCTTTAAAATTCCAGAATTTGTTTTTATATAAATATATTTTACTTTACATATTTTTAAAGATTATAACGGAAATGAATCTGGGTGTGGGAGATGAAACGACTAACTTAGAATTGACATTTATCTTGAATAAAGTTAAAATCTTCAAAGAGTTGCACACAATGAATTAAGTACTCATGTTTTTTTACAAAGAAAAGGACTAAAGTTGAACAAAAATGGGGACCTCATGTCATGAAAACATGTTTGACATATATATAACCAAAATATTAATTAATTAGTGCATTAGTGAATATTACAAAATAGTCTTTAAACATAATTACAAAACAGTCTCTTTTGGAAAGAGTTAGGCCTTTCTACATGGTATGAGAGCCTGAGCATGTGGGATGAATGAGCCTTACTATGGACTGCCTTGGGAATAACCCGTTGGTTTCACGCCCGAGTTGGGTGTGAGGGGGCGTGTTGAAGTCCCACATCACTTAGTTAAAGGGCCTTCTAACACTATATATATATAATGGGGCAACACTTTATATATACATTAGTAATTTAATAGGATAATTATTAATACTCTTCGAACGTAGCTTGAGATTCTTAACTTGATCCCGGGAAGACTTGTGAATAATCCAACCCATCACAGACGGTTATCACAATTAATATGAACCAATTCATTCTTATTCATACTTACAAATTATTTATCGGTAAATATAAATATTAATCTTATAATAGATTAATATTAATTCATAAAAAAAAATTTATCTGTTGACGTAACGATGACGTAATTGATTATATATATCTTTCTAGCTTTACCTAAATCCGTACTGTTCCGATTCATTAAGTGTAAGATATGATGAGAAAGAAGGAGAGTGTGAGAAAATAAAAGAGAAGAAATTGCGAGATTTGGAAGTTTATTGTCGTTATCTTACTAACTACTAAGAGTAATCAAACTCCAATTTGACATAGCATGAGCAGTTACTACGAATCTACCTCTTTATTGTCGTTACTTATGATATGTGTATATATATAATAGCCCTTTGGAGAAGAGGATTAAGGTATCAAAGATCGATCATATAACTGAACACTACAGGTGATTTGTAATAAGAAATCAAATGGCAGAGGCAAGCAACGATAGCAAAAGAAGCAGAAGATGGTCTCTTCATGGAACCACTGCTCTTGTTACTGGTGGAACCAAAGGAATTGGGTTTGTTACTTTCCATCCTTTTTTCCTTTTTTCTTTTACTTTTCTCTTTCAATCCTCTGTTTTTCCTCCCTACCTATATCTATATGTAGCTTCTTTCATTGATGAACAAGTGTAGGATCCATATATGGTGCGCTCAAAGGTACGCAACAACAATCTCTTGGATCATTTTATTTATGGTCAAAACTTCATTTTGGTCCCTAATATTTTTTTTCTGTTTCATTTTGATCTTTAATGTTTCCCAAGAATTTTATTGTTGGTCCTCAATAAATTCTACAATTGGTCTCTAACTATTTAATGTGATTATATCTCTCTCATTATAAATGCAACAAAATCAGAGTTATAAATTATTCTTAACGAATTCTTTCTCTTTTATATTTAAATCGTTGCTAAATTAGGTAAAATCATGTTTGAAATCGGGCCCGAAAGTGGATCCCTCATTTCAAGAAGTTGATAGATCTCTCTCATTTCAAGTTCAAATGCAACGAAATCAGAGCTATGAGTTACTCTTGACAAGTTCTTTCTTTATCCATGTTGGGACCGTTGACAAACGAGATCAAATAGTACTATACAAAAAGTAGTTTGATCAAAACACTAATACCAACTTTTATAGTATTATTTGACCTCTTTTGTCAACAACCCCAACTAGACAGAGAAAAAATTCATCAAAAGTAACTCGTAAATTCAAACTTGAAACAAGAGATGTATAACTAACTTCATGAAATGAGTGACGTATTTTCTGGCTTGATTGCAAGCTAGATTTGATCTCCTTTCTCGATAGTTCCAATTGGATAAATAAAGAACTCATCAAGAGTAATTCGTAAGTCCGATTTCGTCACATTTGAATTCAAAACGAGAGATATATGATCATATTTAGTAGTTAGAGACTAAAACAAAATTATTGAAAAATATTAAGTACCAAGACAGAACAAAAAAACTATTAGGGATTAAAATGGAATTCAGGGTAAACATTAGGGACCAAATGAGATTTTGACCTTTTATATATTTATTGTTGAAAGGAGAAGAGTGTAAATAGTAATATTGGGAAAATTTGATTTAAAATAAAGTGTGAAATGCATACAGGAGCAATGAATCAACTAACGGGAAATCTTGCATGTGAGTGGGCAAAAGACAATATAAGAACAAATTGCGATGCACCAGGACCTATTAACACTCCCCTTGCTAATCAGGTATTTGCCTTTCTATTAATCCCTAATTCTTTTCACAATGACTTGATTAATTTTAAGAATAACTATGAATACATGGAACATAATCTCAGCCTTATAATTTTTAAAATTTTTATTAAGATTCATAGTTTTTTAATTGTCTATTCATTTTTTAACCTATATTGGAATTGCAGTATATATATATATAGTGTGGTGATATGTAATTTTTTGACATGTCAGTGTTTGTATCTATGTCATTTTTCATGGTATAATCAGTGTGTGTGCTTCATTTACATTGTTATATGATAGAAATGTAAACGACGTATGTGTTACTGTTGCAGGCCTTCAAAGATAATGAAAAGCTTGGTGAGGAGTTTGTTAGGAAAATCCCTGCGGGAAGGATTGGAGAGGCAGAGGAAGTGTCATCCATTGTAGCATTCTTATGCTTACCTTCAGCATCTTACATTACAGGACAGACTATTTATGTTGACGGAGGATTCACAGTGTTTGGTCTCTGATGTCTCTGCTGACGTGGCCATGTAGGCACAAACTTAAAAGCATCATAATAAATAATCGAGTTACAGATCCTACTCATTTCGGAATAAATTGTTGTCTCAAGTTATCCCCATCATGTGGCACTTTACTAAGTTGTATTCTCGTATTAAATAATGTCCTTTTAGCTTGTACTCAAGATTCATCTGTGACAATAATATAATGGTTCTAAGTTGTGACGAGTTTCATGAGATGTAATAAAAGTTTTAGTTTGTTTTTGTTTCAATACTTGGTAGTTTAGCTTTTAATTTATTTGAATTTTAAATTTTCAGATAAAAATGATTTACTTGTCAAGATATGAATTGGTACTTAACCTTTAACACTTCAAAAATACCAAGATACAATTATACAAAACAATTTTCGCTTTGACTAGTGCCTACTTTCTATTGGAGTATGCTTGTGAGTTGTGACCCTAGAGTCCAAATAATGAAAATTTGAACTTTTCCTTCTCTATTAATTATATATATATATATATATCTTGAATGGAAAGAATATACCATTTCAAATACTAATACATTAATTGATATTGTAATCTAACTTATAAGCCGAATTTATCAAATCATGCAATTGCTTAATTACGATGGATTAGCATGAAAAACAAGTTAAGCCTGGAGAATGCCATTCCAATTTTAATCTGAAAATCATATATGGCTAAAAATCTACACCATGTGAATTCATTTACAGTTGCCCATAAATTAAAGTCGATTAATCTGTAAGTGTTACATGTTACTAAAGGATACAAATTCGTACTAGGGCATGAGAATTGATGAATATTCGTATATATAATCATCTTATATCTATTTCAAATGTTTCCATACTAGCGCTTCGTCTTACGAAAAGATTATGGTTCCAATTACCCTATGCATGACAACTTTCTCTGCCGTACAAGAAAAATTATAATTAATATGGCAGAAAAGTTTCACACCGTAGGTCACTTTTTTTTTTTGTCATAAACTTACTCACTTTCTAGTTTCAAGAATTAGTCACGTTATGTATACTCTCAAAAGCATATGATGACAAATTATCCTAGTTCCTTATTATCTTTTAACCAGTGAGTTGTCTTGTGCATATTTCTAGGATACTCCAAAGGAGAAAAAGGTAAAAATAGTTTATTAGAAGTAAAATATAAAGCATCTATCTATTTATTATTTGATGGAACGGCCTTTAAATTCACAGAATTTGTCCAAGCAAATCTATGATCAGATCATGATTATAAATGAAGATGCTTATTACTGTGACTACTGTAAAAATATTTTCTGAATTGTTATGATGTTGTCTTCTCTAATGCATTAAAAGTGTATTATTCCATAAATGATTGAAAAATGGAAAGCTTTGATGAATATTATTTTGATCCAAATGATGAAGACAGGTTCCTAACGTCTGAGTTGATTAAGCATGATAAGCATCTTCGAGCTCCAGATGTATTGCCACTTAGGTTCCATTGGTAAACTTTGGTAAAGTAAAATAGTCATGCACGCCAGGAAAGAATAGGTAAATCAGATGAGCAATGGCTGAAACCATCCGAGTTGTAAAATACTTTTACTTTATTTATTTCAATAATAGGGCATAGTTGTCCAAAGAAAGCCTTCTGCAAGCTGCAGTGTGTAGCCAATATCAGCTACCAAACACAAACACAATGCAAGGCAAAAATAGGACACATACATGTTCCAGCATGCCCTTAATGGGAATATATTCTCTGATCTTAGGGATATTCCCCCAATCAATTTTTCTATCGCTGTTTCATTTGCTCGCTATTTTCATCAACGACTGTATTCTTCAATGCTTTCAACTTTCTGTAACCAACATCAGTTCCAAATATCCTAATAACAAAAGAAAAACAAGAAAAAAGGGATTATCACGCGTTCGTCAGAATTAACTGGTTAGACATCCAAAGCATTACTAATTGAAGAAATTATGAGGTGTGCATATGGAATAAGCACTCAAACTTAAAAAAAAAGGTTATTCTAGTGAGTAAGTTAGATACTTAGATTATCCTAAATCTAACCATGAGTAAAAACACTAATGCTTTAAGTAGAATATGTCCAATACCTACCAGTCCATGTAAGTAAAGGTTGATGAGTAATTGCCGGACTTGGTGTACAGCAAACGGTGATGGTAGTCATGAAAATCAGCTCTGAAAATTAGGACACAAGGTTTAAGAACAATGAACATAGAGTAGAATGAGCCACTTGTTAAGGAGAAGGAACTCAACTCACCCCCCATATAATGGCAAGAAGTTTGAGGGACTCCATGGAAAATGGTACCCGCAATGTGCCTCAACTGTCTCCAGGACTCTCAGAACCATCCATAACCACAGAGTCATCAAGTGAGGCCCAGTGATAGCAGGACCAACAATGGTAGCAAAGCCAAGGAAAAGTATCTCAGCAGGATGAGCATATTCAGAAGTAAGTCCAAATGGTGTAGCATACCTGCAAAACATAGTGAAATATATTTTGAGATGTTACAAAAAATCAAATGCCATGTAGATAACCATATAATGTTGTAAATTGTAATAAAACCAAAACCCAAGAACACACATGACTAAAACTTACTCATGATGAACACTGTGTACATGCTTGTACAGCCATTTTGTGTGTAACATTCTGTGTCCCCAGTAGAATACAAAATCCTCCAAAATGAAGTAAAAGATTATTTGTGATAAAACTACATTCCTGAAAAATCAAAATTGATCTTGCTAAGTAAGATTAAAAAGAAAAAAAATTAGAGATAAAGCTCCTATCATGGAGCTCATATGTCCAGAATAATGAGAATGGACTAAAAGAACCTGAAAGTACCAGGGCGGCAGGGGAAGACTACTTCGCATACCCATGTATCTGAAGATAGGGTATGAAAAAATCATAACTGGTAGGTTGACACCAAAATGATATAGCAATAGCCGAGTAATACATTTCTCCTGAGCCGAAGGGCTGTTAGTTTTCGCCTATAAGAAAGCAAGCATTAGCAGCCTCAGTCAATCTTACAGAATGAGACAGCATAATACACAAGTTAGAGGCTTCAAATAAGGAGAGAGACCAAGAGTGAGAACAGTGATGAACATAATGCCAACTATAGCATACAAACATCCCAATCCAATTAACAACATGATTTGTGTGTCTCCGCCCGGGTGCATATTGGTGGGGAAACAATCAAGTTTTTTTCTCCAGAGGAATGCCTAACCAAAAGGTTGAACATCAACACCACTAGGTATTATTTAAATGTTGCATCCTACTAGCTATCAAAGGCGTACAGATAAAGAAAAAGACATGAAGAAATTAGCAAACAGTAATTCACTTCTGATTTCTTAAGGCTTAGGCAAAATGGTTATAGGAACATGAAAGACAGGAATAGATGGATTAAAGATATCTAGAAGAACTTGTCACAAAGTATGTATGTCCATAATGGTAACATTTACATATAAGAAAGCTCAGGTGGGGAAAAAGGAAAGGAAAACTAGTTTACTTACAGCTAAAACAACAATAGAAGGAAGCATTCCATTTTAAAAGAGAGAAGGGGAGAGGGGTGTTGAAAAGAGGCAAACCTGAATCTTATACTTGCTCAACCATCCTGCCCTCTCAAGCCATATAAAAGGAAGTCCAGATAAGAAGAAAACACTTTCATGAAGAAAGAAACTTCCCAGACATGCCAGTTGAAAGTCACTGAAATGTGTGATCAAATACTGCATCATAAAAGACAATGAATTTTACCTCCTGTAAGAGTCCAACTTTTCAAGGATCAGACTCAAAACACCAATTAAACAATATTGAAATACGATGAACATGAAACCAAGACATTTCAACCTAAACATAGTATATATTACAAGTGAAAAGATGACATTGATATTTCTGCAGGAAGAAGCCAACTAAGCTTCAGCTATGTCATTCTAGTGAACTACGCAAATAAGTTCCACACGAAATAAGAATTGGTGTCACACTATAAAAGAGGATGAGGATTTGCGGGAGTTCACCACTTCAGTTCAGTTCTCCAACAGATTTTACACTCGTAAATTCTTCTCCATTTCAGGAAGAAGGAAAAACAATAAAGTAAAGAAGTACTAGATTTGGTTCGAAATTTTTCCCTGATATGGATCTAAAGCAATGAAGTTAATAACAGATTAAAGCTATCCCATTATAGTCTCAACAGGACACACAAGACAATGGCAATGCAAAATATTAAAGACTTATTTATAGAAAACGAAATGCGAGGCGTATATATGCTCTAGTCAAGAATTTCGAGGAAGGCTATCACCGGTAGGCAGCCCTAAAATCTGCTACACACAGAATGAGAGCACAAATCGCATATTTATATCAGACTTACGGTCTTGGGCGGTGCTCACCTAATGGAAATTGGAAACGAAAAAAGAAAATAAAATACTGGAAACAAACAAGAGCAGAGAAGAAAGTGGAAAGCAGTGATTGGAATTGAAGATTTCAATAGCATTATAAGAGAGGGAAGAAATGAATGCGAAAGAAACGGTGCCTAGTGGAGGAAGTGTGGAATATTATTGTGAAGAAAGAAAAATGGAGCGAAAAGAGTAAGAGAGAGAGAGAGAGAGAGAGAACCTGCCAAGCAAAATCGAAGAGGGAGGCCATAGCCATAGAGAAGCAGAGTGGAGGATGTGTGAGGCTGGCAGAGAGCGAAGAGAAAGAAATGAAGAAAAAGGTGAAGCAAAGACAAAGGGCACCTCTACTCTCTTAACTAGAGACAGTCTGTATTAAGGAGAATCTGGGCTCTTCTTGGGCTTTTCTCTCTCTCCCCACGTCATACCTTCACTAAATTCCTCTACTTCAAAACAACGTTAAAGTACTAAATTCGTCCTT